>JAJLTW010000015.1:0-142541 GCA_030564125.1 Myxozyma lipomycoides
TAATGATGCTTTAAGTAGGGGAGGTGTAGATTGTAGTGAAAGCTGCCCGCTCGGTATACATCCACGTTACCTTAAACTGTGACGGGGTTAGGGGCCGCCCCGTCCAGACGAATCAGTATATATATATATATATATATATATATAACTATATACGTTATATATAAAGGATAACTTAGAGCGAGAATTTTAATAATATAATAATATATCTTAGAAGGCTTGGGGCTTCGACCCAGCACCAAGAATAGATCGAGATTACGCCTAAGCACAATAGGACGTTAAAGGGTTTTCGCCTCTGACGCGACATAAGCTTGGTGCGTATGTATTACATACAGACTGAGGTTATAATATTCTATCATTATAAGAGTTAGGTTGTCTGTGTTTTACTATAATAGAGCGCTTATGTATGTACTGCAGGGAACCAGGGGCCATCATATTGAACCTGCTGCAAATTATTACCCGGTCGGCTTGGACTTCCAGAGGGTCTCGGAAGCGGAACCAGCGAGTTGGACCCAAACTGCCACTGAGCAGAAACCCGATTTTGTAATACAATTCAACAGCAAACGTTTATATATGTACAACATAGATAATTGTTATATCTGCTTTCCGTCCGTCAGGTGATGTGGTGGTAATTAGAGCATTGGCAAAGGAGTAGCCTCCTGTCCCACGTGCACCACCTCCTCGTCCCTCTCTCCCCCCACCACGCCTGGGTCCGTCGTGGACTCGAGCCGTGGCGATCGCGGGCACTCGCTAGATTGGTGGTGAATAGTCAGCGTTTGGCATGTCATCGATCTGATCGTGGATGAATGGGAGGTCGGTGGTGATGATGATCGCGAATCGACATGATACTGACCGCTAGATCCAGGCTGAGCCAGCGAGTCGACCGGACATTTGTCTGTAGGTCTACAGGATCAAACAGCTCAGCCGGAGGCATACAACTAGTGATCATCATAAACCCAGATCGAATGTATGCTGCCTACTTAACAATCCAGCTTCCCAAATTGCTGTAACTATGTAACTATACATATTAGTTAGTTATGTATGTACATAATAATACATATCATACCTAATTGGCAAATGCACCGGCGCAGGTGCAGCGCGGGTGAGGCAAGCTCGTGCCCAGGTTGTTCCCAACAACATATGTAAATGGGCTGTGCGAGCACGTCGATTACATTGACTGCTGCCGGTCTTTGGTCACCTCACTCCGTTATCCTGCTATATCTCAGGAACCATGGCATTCAAGCTGCCGACTCCGCCTATCGAGGACAATGTCTTGCTTGGCCCGGTCAGGTCAAACAGCCATACCGCCACCCTCGACGGCCTCCCACCGCTCATCCTCGGTGGTGCCCAGTTCAATTTCCAGTACAACAGCGACCCATTCCATCTGCCTGTGAAGGATATTATTCAGAAGTGTTTTGACAATGGGGTCTGTGCAATTGGTAGGTTTTAACTTAGTTTTTTTTTTTTTTTTTGCGGTCCGGTGGTTTGTGATGTGCTGATCAATGTAGACACGTCAGCTTACTACGGGCCCTCAGAAATCCTGATTGGCAACGTCCTCGCCCATGAAGATATTAAAAAAAATTATCCTCGGGACACTTACTTTATAATTACAAAAGCAGGCCGGATAGCAGAATCCGAGTTCGATTACTCGCCGGAGTGGATGCGTGCGTCAGTAAACCGGTCTCTAGAGAGACTCCACACTACCTATCTCGACGTCGTGTACGCCCACGACGTTGAATTCGTTCCGTTACTCGACACAATTGACGGTATTGCAGAACTGTTTAAAATGAAGGATGAAGGCTTGATTCGCAACGTCGGAATCTCAGGCTATCCTTTACCAGTACTTGCTGCTCTTGCCAGAATGGTTCGCGACAAGCTAGGCAGACCTATCGATATTGTTCTGTCATACTCTAATTTCACACTGCAGAATCGCATGCTTAAGGCCGCCAAAGAAGAATTCTATGTTGCTGGTGTCAAGAAAGTGCTGAATGGATCTCCGTTGTCGATGTCGCTCTTGCGGTCTCAAGCTCCCCATGCATTCCACCCTGCGTCGCCAGAACTCAAGCAAAAAGTTGCCCTGGCTGCAAATTACACTCAATCTAAGGGCGTCGAACTAGCTGATTTGGCTATGCGATTTGCTTTACGTGAGTTTGATGGGAGTACTGTAGTTGGGTGGTCTACATTATTTGAAGTTGATCGCGGCATCCAGGCGTATTTCGACTCACGAAATCCTCAAATCACTCTGATGGATCGCGAATTAATCGAAGATGTTGCTGATATTCTTGATGAATCACTTGATGAGGTCTGGCCATCTGGACTGGCTTCCAACCTGGAGTTGGCCAAAACGCAATGATATATTACTATTTTTTTTTTTTTTTTTTTTTTGGTTCGCATTTTATTTTAAAATTTTTTGGTTCGTTTAATCTCTGTTTAGACATAATTCGTTTGTTAGTTGTTTAATTTTGTCTTTCATTATGTATACTAGAATGCCCCACCATAATTCAATCCCATTCTGCATCCTCGAGATGCACGACCATTATATATATGCAGATTAACTATTTCTTGTTTTGCCCAACATTTGTAATATTACTCGACCGCTTGTTCGGCCTTGTTCCGTAGATCCTCAATCTCCGCATCCTTTTCACCAAGTGCCCTCATAAGTTCATTCAACCGTTTCTTCAACTGTTCATTCTCTCTCCGTAACTGTAAAACATGAAAATCCTCCGCACTCGACCCAGCAGATATTGACTCAAAACTGCGTCTTGAACTTCGCCTCGAAGCCGGTCCTAGCGGTGGAGGTAGCATACTACTCGACGACGCAGGTGTGTCTTCGATATCCGATGCGTCATTATATATCGACCGTACCGACGTTCTTCTCGATACCGACGACGATGTAGATCCTGTCCTGCGATGATGCACTGGCGACGTTGTCGCTGAGGGCGATAACCCACGCTGACTAGCTGACGACGGGGCGTTCACGTTCTGTTGTTGCTGCTGTTCCTCGCGCAAAAGTGAAAGTTCTCTTTGAAGCCTATTTACAATCGCTTCCTGCTCTTTCTCAAGAGCGTCATATATCTGTGCAGAATTAGGTTGGGCTGGAAACCTCGCAGGAACCTGGACGTGATGATGATTGTTCGCGGGGTTGGTTTCGGTGACCAGTGTCGACGCAGACGTCGAGTTTGATCTGACCGATTGGAACGAAGGTCGTCGCGACGAGCTTGTTGATGATGAACCTGGACTCGTCGGTATGATCATCTTATCCGCCAATGCAGAATCAATCCTGCGGATCCGACGTGCAGATCACGAGCACTGTTATCGCTCCTTATTTACATACTTCTTCGTTCGTCTCCCATTCTGCGCGCTGTCCTTGTTTCCTCCCAACTGCACGTGCGAGCTTCTCGGTCAGACCCCGGCCCGTCCCTAAGAACCTGCTAGAACAAATTTGAAATAGCCGCCGCACACACCCTTGAACCCCGATGAGATGATGACGAGATCAGATGCGTAACAATAATTAGCTATAAAATGCATGCGTTCGGGGGACTCGGCACTCATCTGACAAAGCCCATCATTGTTCGACAGCGGAAGAAGATTGAATAACGATGGAGGAGTTTGCATTAGTACCTCAGATCACGGCTAAGCTGGAGTATACCGACAGGGTCGTGCTTCCGCAATCAGTGCTCGAGAAACTGGTCGAGCAAGCCGGTCGCGAGCCGTTGCCATCGCCACTTACGTTCAAGCTCTACAACCCAGTGACAGATGCGACAACACATGTTGGAGTTCGTGAGTTTTCAGCTGATGAGGACTCGATTGTGATGTCGAAGCAGGTCGCTAGTACGCTAGGACTATCTGAGAAGACATTTGAAGGCGTAGTAGTAGGGGTACGACCACATCAACTTCCTAAAGGCACATTTGTCTCGTTACGGCCGCTGGGAACTGATTATTTGGTCGTTGACGATTGGAAGGCACTACTGGAGTTGTCGTTGCAGAAATCATATACTACGCTCACCGAAGGACAGACATTTTCGATTCCGCAGCCTGCGGATCCAGGTTTGGTGTTATCGTTTTTGGTTGATAAACTAGAGCCTGCACCGGCGGTTTGTATTATCGAGACAGACTTGACGGTTGATATTGTTCCGATATCACAAGACCAAGCTAAGAAATCGGTCGCAATCAGGGATAAGGCTAAGCGGCAATCCGGTAAGAGAATCGCGGTTGAGGTTGATCATGTCATCGAAGGAACATTCAGTTCTGAGAATGATCTCCAGTCATTTATGTTTGACCTTGAGAAATGGGATTGTAGCCAACCACTCAACATTCAGTTGAATGTGTTAGATTATGGTCCGGAAGGCGATTCGCGCTCAGCGGACCTATATGTATCAGTTGACCACACACCGTCGTCAAGGTACTTTTTGTGGTCGACTTTAGTCGAGGAACAGAATCAAGTTGTGATAAATCCGTCTAATCACTTTATATCTGGGCTATCAAAGTTGTTTCTGGCTGTTGAATCATCTGTTTTCCCGCTTTCGTTCGCATTACAAGTTTCTCAAGGAGATAGAATGGATAGTATACAATTATCATCGCCTGAAGCGGACTCAATCCAATGCGGTAACTGTAAACGATTTTTCCCTGCACGCACACTTACATTGCACTCTGCATTTTGCCAACGGAATAATATTCTGTGTCCAAACGGTTGTGATAAGGTTTTTCGAAGACAAGATGATGGTATCCCTGTAACACATTGGCATTGTGCAGATTGTTCATTTGCATGCGACTCTGATCAAACAAGACAAAAGCACATTGCAAGTCATCATACCGAAGCAACATGTGTTTGTGGGACGACATTATCGTCACAACTTCTACTTGCTCACCACCGTGCCACAACCTGCGAACTGAAATTACATGTTTGCAGATTTTGTCACTTACAGCTTCCACAAGAAGCTCCACCCAGCTCGCAATCGGATTTACTCGCTGGTTACAGTGGTCATGAAGCACATTGCGGTACACGTACAACCGAATGCGACAGGTGTTCACGAATATTCAGACTTCGTGATCTTGAAAAACATATGCAATTACATGAACTCCAACGGGTGTCATCACCGATGCCGAGGGTATGTTCTAATGAGTTATGTGTACGTGTAGTTGACGACGACGTTACATCTGCGAACTCGAATTCGTTAGGATTGTGTGGTTTATGCTTTGGCCCCCTGTATTCCCCGTTACATGACCCCACTGGTGCGCGTTTGAAATCGAGGATTGAACGACGATACTTTGTTCAGTTGGCAGCAGGTTGCAAGCGGCCATACTGCATGAACGCAGTATGTGCGACCGGTCGATCAAATCTTGAATTACCCAACCTTGCGACTGCAGAAGTAGCTACTCGAGTCCGTGATATTATCACATCTGGGAAGATACAATTCTGTGTAGACGATAGCACTACCCGACGGAGACGTATGGTAGATTGGATTGCAGACGATGGCGAATTTGCACGACCGTGGATTTGTCGTGCGGTAGCTGAGATTGGAGTAGACGACGATGTAAGCAATACCGAAGGGTCAGTTAGGAGTTGGCTTGGAAATCATGGGGTTAGAGTGAGCGAAGTTCATTAAGCATTGCATTAGCTTGGGGGGTTTGTTTTTGGAGCACAACTATATTGATTATTATTACAGGGATTGAATTCAAATTATCTTACGAACAAGCTTCGTAAAAGAACCAAATCGTAGTGACTTTGGCCTGGTATTCGCATCATTGGATATGTCGTCCTGATTGTGATCAACCATGAAATCATTTAATTCAACCTGATCAAGTTTAACCTCTGTAAATTCACCCAGGGTATTCTCCAATTCAATAATGATATCCTCTTTAAGTTCACCAGTTTCATGTCTAGATTCTGTTAAATCTTCAGTACGCTCTGATAAAGACATATCCCGATGAGAAATATTCTGCGCCCGCATTCGCCAGATATAATTCCGATCACGAGTAAAACTGGTGCGGAATCTATCGTTAGTCGACCAATATGATACCGAGTCCGTATCGTTGCTATCAAGTTCAAACTGATGGTAAAAAA
The DNA here is from genome assembly GCA_030564125.1 of Myxozyma lipomycoides. Classification (NCBI taxonomy): domain Eukaryota; kingdom Fungi; phylum Ascomycota; class Lipomycetes; order Lipomycetales; family Lipomycetaceae; genus Myxozyma; species Myxozyma lipomycoides. Next base: position 6,062 of record JAJLTW010000015.1, read on the forward strand.
TATTACGATTGACTGACCGGGTTAGTCGTCGGTGACGATTAAACGTCTTGAAATAAGATCCAGTCGATGAATTCGAAGATTTACGCATCGCCACACCATTAAAACCACCTGTCCACTCAAGTTCATGTTGTTTTGAAAGATTAAACACAAGACCGGACGAACAAGTTCGGATAATCATTTCATCGACTTGCTGCTCGTGTAGATCTGGATTACTATACATCATGTAATCTCTAAACGATCTACATCTTGACGCAAAAGTCAATGGTAACGGTGGGGCGAATTCCAAAACCACTTCCGATTCGTTAACCGCTCCTCCGTCTCTCGCTTGTTCGGCACGTTTACAGAGTGCAGTCGTAAGTGGTATATACGCAGCAATAAATAATTTGCACGGCAATGAACTCGATAACAGACTGTTGAATCCCTCAACTGAGTGAGGGAACATCGGCGACATCTCTGGTTTGGTCGTTTTGCCGTGTTGAAACCCCCGTGAAAGAAATAGCGACGATGAGTCTATCGACGACGGAAGTGTGCAATCTGATACGCTCGATGGTGACGCAACCGAAGTCAAATCAGACGAACATTCGCCTGACACAAATATATTCCTGACTTTTTGCTTGTAAACTCGTTTCAAGCTGGCATGACCATCCTCAACCTGTATATCGATCATTTTAAACTCCTTTAGTGCGGTACAGGTATCAGGTATATTTGCTGTCTTGGTGGAGGATTTCCCAGAAACACCATGAACTAACGAAGGTGTTGGCTTCCGGCCCAGTTTGCGTCGAAGGCGAAGTGAATCCTGCAACGAAGCAAACATGACCCTAAGCAGGTAGATAACTTATATTGAAAGTAGTCAAAGTCGTTTGATATAAAATTTAGGTATAAAAATATTGTTTTCTCGTATCTTTAGGTCGTGCGTGGGCTGGTGGGTAATTTGCACTGATCGGAGTTCGGGAATTTTGCGCATTTTGCATTTTTGGAAGGAGAGCATTTTGGGAGCGGCTCCGGCATCATCGCACAACTGAAATTGAGCATCCGTCGGACACCAAGGTCCTCTCAAGTGTTGTCTTTAAATAACACACACAATCCACAATGCGGTCTATAAGTTCAACTATTTTATTGTGTTTAATTTACCTTTCACAGGTAGTAACAGCCGCCACGTCATTTTGCAAATGTACGTGCTTTGCGAACTCGACCATTATCGAACTCGACGGAGATAAATACGGGACCGGTGGAGCAGCATGTCAAGAATGTTCACGCAAGTTCTGTATGTCTGAGAATATTCCAGCATGTGAGGGCGCAATTGAGGACTCGGATGTGTCGTCTGTTTGTTTTGGTGAGTTAATTGTCAGCTGAATGCAAGGTTTGGACTAATGGTAGAACGTGATTCTGTCAAAGATGAAACTGTGGTGATCTTGTTTATCATTCTAACGGGTGGATTGGTTGCGTATTCGTTAGTCAGAATTGGATATAAAAAGATACAAGAGGCGAGATAAACAAAAACCAAAAAAAAAACGAATGATTAATAGTATTTATGGCTAATGATTTAGAGACGATCATATGGCAGACTCAGCTAATTCATTTATCGGTGTTTTCGTGTACATAGTTTAAAAGGAATTTAGGTTATAAAAATTGTTTATATACTACAGAATTATCGTTAACACCCCTGATGACATGCAATGAATTTAAAGGGCTAGGCAATACCTTTGGATACCACATCCTTTCGTTCTTCCCAAATTGTCTTTCCAGAACAGCTACACACAGTCTTGTCGTTCTCCCACACACCAGCACTTCGAGCAATAACACCGACCACATCAGTCATGCTCAAGTTTTTGTATTCCTTGTCGGATCCGACCACGAGTGATCGTCCGATAAGTTCCCAGATTGGCATGTTCTCTTTAATCAGGTATGACTGACCCTCACCTTTTTCATTTGTCTCGACCGAGCCCAGATCACGAAATGCTCCGCCGGTGGAGAGCGGACCACGAGATATATCGCCGGCCTGGCGAACACTGGCGTAGTAGGTGCGATTCGGAATCAGACCGGTCAGTGTGAGATCGACAAGGGTGCTGGAGCTTGATGCCTTCACAAGTCGTGCTAGTCCACGTACAGGTGCGCCGATTTGGTCTGGTTCATGCGTCTCGAGAATAGCAACGGCCGAGCCTAATCGTCAATATCAAAGCCCTGCCCCCGTAACCTACGATTAAAACAATCAATGGTACATACTGTTAGGTTCACCAGTTCCTCGGACAATTACATCTCTTCCGGTATCTTGAATTGCCTTGACGATGAATGAAGGTGGTGCTATTGCAAATTAGCATCAATTTGAACCAAGATTCGAACAAATTTACTCACCACTCCCTTCAACACAAACGAGCTGCGACTTGAGATCAAAATCAACTTTCTCAACCCCTTACATCAGTTAATGAAATCAAATACCAAACGCGATTAGGACATACCGGCGACTTGCTTCAACTTTCCATTAACCTCGTTAATACACGATTGACAGTGCAGTGGTACCGCAAACACAGTCTACTCGATTAGCCCCAAAAGCCTTGAAGCAGTCTCAATGGACCTCATACTTTGATTTGCAACGTCATTGTATTGTAGTCTTTGCCAAATATAATACTCTTTTCTTGTCTGCCGTGATTTGTTCAGTTTTCAGACTTGGGCTATCAGACTTCCCAATGACCTTTCGCGCAGGCATGCTTTGGTAAGCTAACGTAAGCAAAGTCCAAGCAGGGTAAAAGACAACTGCTCACAAGCGTGACTCGAGGGGTTAGTAATACCGCGTGACACGAAACCCATTGCTGTGGTCATCATCCGGGGAGAGCCGATGACTACGGGGTTTGGGGGCTGGGGTAAGAACTTGATAAAAAACTGACCGGACCACAATGGGATTTTTAAGAAGGAGGAGTCAACAACAGCACAAAACAGCCGCAAAAGAAAATCTAATAACTACATTATTCTTTTGGAAGGAAGGAACGACATAAGAGTTTAGTAGTTACCTTGTACGTATGGCCATTGTTACCAGGGGCGGACAATTATATTATTCACAAACCCAATATAACCCTCGTCAGTCGTATGTTCGTAATATTGGTCAGGGGCTTTTGCTGGAAATGCGCCTCGTCGCGACTGTTACATACACGACGATGTTTTCGATTAGACTCTAATATAGAGCAGCTTCGACCTCAAGTCTTATACTACTTAGTCAGGGGGCTTTGCTGTAGTCTCCTTCGTGTAGCTGCGATCATCAGACGGCATCTTGTAGCACCAGTATCATGACAGAACACGTTTTAGCAATCATCCCAGTCCCGTTTCACTCACCAGCGGTATTCGAGCAGAGCTTGAAGAATCACCCATGCGTGGCCTCGTTCACGGCAATACCTTGCAAGGGGTTCTCTCAGTCAATAAACAGTCTCGAGAGGCCAATTACAGACGAGGAGTGGGCTCGCACAACCGTGTTGCTGACACCGTCGTTACTGCCTGACTCCAGGGCCGTGGCACCGAATCTGAAATTGGTCCAGTTGTTTTCGGCTGGAAGTAACTTCATCAATGAGAAGCCGTTGTTTTTGGAGGATAATGGTATCAGGTACTGCTCGGCTAGTGGAACTCATGGGTGGGTGAAGGTCAAGTTTTTGTGATACAACATGATAACATGCTAACGTGTCATGAAGCACCCAGATCAGCGAGTTTATCATCATGAGCATCCTCAACTTTTTTCATTCGGGTTACACTTACTATGACTGGCACCAAGAACGGCGCTGGGGTGACCGAACCGAACTCGAACGCCCAATTGAGGACCAATGGGGAAAGACAATTGGCATCTACGGTTACGGCGCTATCGGGCGGCAAACTGCACGAATAGCCAAGGCACTCGGATTAAAGATCCATGTTCACGTATTCACCAATCCTCCAAACAAACCACGCGCCGAGGTCGCGGTCCCGGGATCTGGTGATCCGGAAGGTTTGTTCCCTGATAAGTGGTTTGCAGGGCCTGGGCAACTCGATGAGTTCTTCTCATCCGGTATCGATGTGCTCGCAATCACCGCTCCACTTACTCCCGACACTCGTGGGACCGTCAATATACGCACAATGAACCTTATGAAGGGCGTGTTCATTGTCAATATCGGACGAGGCCCGATTATCAACACCGACGACCTCATTCAAGCCGCCGAATCAGGCCTTGTCGCCGGTGCCTCGCTCGACGTAACTGATCCTGAGCCGTTGCCTGCCGACCACAAGCTGTGGAAGACTAAGAATGTCATCGTCAGTCCACACATCAGCGGCAGTGCCAAAGGATACTCATTCAAGATCGTCAACATCGCGAGGCACAACATCGACGCGGTCGCCAACGGCAGCGCGCTTGTGAACGAAGTCGACAAAAGCAGAGGCTATTAAGCTATTGGTTCACCATCTCATTGAATAACCTCTAGCATTTTACTTACTAGAATTATATAGAAATCACCGCATCATGCATTTTTTTTTATACCGGCCAAAAACCTATGTAGTGCACCTCCTCCGGTTACCCTAACAGATAGACGAGCCCCGGGGAAATATGCGACTTGCTGCGCGTGGTGCGTGGTGTTTTGAGCTCGAAGCCGGCGATCGCATCGTCAGCAGTCAACACAAACACCAGCCTGACAGACCAGCGATCAGGCAGCACGATGGCAAATGCTGGTTCAGACGCATTGTTGCCGCCTACACAAGCCTCCGACTTGCGACCGCAAACGCAGAGTGTTCCTCCGTCGCTTGCAAGACAGGCACGGCTGCTGGCTTCAGACCTCGCAAATACCAACACAGGCTCGTCAGATGAAGATTTGCGCTCAATAGAGTCTTCTGTAGACGCTATAACCACTGCAAGCAACCACGGCTCAGTACGAGAGCGTCTGCCTACGTCACACCCATCTACGATCTCGAATGCGACTGCTGGCTTAAGGCCGTCGCTTTCCCGTGCGAATAGTTCGTCTCAGCAAGGTCAGGCGACGAATCTGGGGCAAGAATCAGAGTCTGATGGTGGCTACAGGTCCGATGATCGACTACCGTCAACAAAAAAAGCCTTCGTTCCACCTGGTGTCGGATCAATCAAGAAACTGGCTGACCCCAAGAGCGGAAGCAATGCTATGACGGTCGAGACTGAAACCGTTACTACTGTTCCGTCTGTATCTGTTGCTTCTTCTGCGCAGGGGAGTATCAAGGGATTCAAGAGTTCGGTAAGAGGAAATTTTTTTTTTTTTTTTTTTGGAAGCTCAGCAAGCGCTAACGATCTCTCTAGAGCCGAGCATCAGTCAAGCAGAAGAAACGAAAACCAAAGCCGTTACTCAATATGCAAGGTTCTTCAAAGGCAGATATATTTGCTGCGAAAGTCGCGTCGGCTGTGGACAACCACGACGACTCAGATTCAGATGAAACGTTTGTATACGAAGCCAACGGGCGAGATTCACAACACGCCCCACTCAGCGGTGGCGGACTGAAGCATACTAGATCACCTTCTATATCGTCTCTATCTGCTACGGGGGGCCGTCTTTCAGTGCCAGGGCCAAACACTGATACGCCGGAGCTGAGCACTATTAATAGTTATAGAGTACTCCGACACGATCCACGATCACTAAATAATATATATAACAGTAATAAGAGCATGCTTCCGCCAAATTCGCCACGACTGTCAGTTCGTCGAGGTGCAGCGGCTGGGTCAGCGATTGGTGCAGACCAGTATGGAAATGGAGAAGATGGAGACATAGATGACGACACTGATGAGACTTCGCCATTAAATGGGCTATCACGACGCGAGCGGCGAGCAATCAGGAATTCTAAACGTGCCAAAGCCAGGAAAATGAGACGAACTGTGACGTTTTTATGTTTTGTGACGCTTGCTTTGTTATTTGGGTTCTCGTTAGGTGTATTTTATGTTAATGGTTGATTCGGTAGTGGGGGTGATTTTTTTGTATTTGCATGTATATACTTGATGAATTATGTGGCACCGGTGTACATAGTAGTGTTTAATCATGGCGGTTTGCGTGGCCCAAATGATTGATGATGGACGCACGAATACTTTACGACCATTGAACCACTTAATGAACTGCATCAGAGCGTATGCAGCTAAATCTTTTAAATTTTTTTTCAACGTCATGAGCATTCAGTCCTTCTTGATGAAATGTATCATCGATGTTAAGACTCAACACATTTTGCCTGGTTGCGTTTTGTTTGTTGACATTGTGCACGAATCACAACGCGACCCGCATGTCACGAAAACAACGCGTCGGGCGCGCGACTTTGAGCTGCGAAGCTCGATTACAAAAAGCGGGTTGCCACCGCGCGTCTGGATTCAGTTCTTACACTATCCGATCGATCGACGATCACATCGTCCCATTCATTATAGTGGTATTGACGGTCATCTGTCACTTATATTTGTTTTTGAGTTTGCTGCTTGTAGGATCTGACAGAGAAGATTCATCATTGACGATGTTGGATGATGTTCCTAGACTTTCAGAGGGCGCGTTTCTACAGCTGTACGTCGGCGACGATCGTAAGATCAATGTTCTGCTACGTACTAGTATTGTCGTGCAGCTTCTCCAGATTCGAGAGGTTCGCACTGTTAAACCTGGATCACCAGTGAAATACAAGGGAGTGATGTCTGATGGCACCAGCTTTGTACACTGTCTCTTTGGCGACGAGCTCAGCGAAGAGGTTGCAATAGGCAGGATCAAGGAAGGCATGTTTGCTGAGTTGACTGAGATCAATCCGACGTTTGTGAAGCGAAAGCCGTAAGTAGTTGACATGATTTGGGTAGCATACATATTAATTATAGCATCGTGGTTTTGTCGACCTTGAACATGCTTACTGAACAATCTGATCCTGTGAAGGTTGGATCGCCGACCGATCTGAGCAAGGATCCTAGAGTGATCGCTCCTCCAGAGAAAGATGAAGTTACTGGTAAGAATACTTTTTACGGTAACCAGCCTGTCAAGGTTGAAGAAAAGAAGTCTTAGTCAGTACACCCGCGTGCGATTTTTTGGACTTTACTAACTGTATCTAGCGGTGGAGAAGCCATGGCAATTGACCATCCACCAGTCGTAAGTACGAAGGCTGGTAGACCGGTTGATAAGATTGAAAACCTGTCACCATATCGTGGTAACTGGATCATCAAAGCCCGAGTTTCGGCGAAGTCGGACATCCGACATTACCACAACCAAAGGGGTGAAGGTAAACTCTTTACTGTCAACTTCTTGGACGATACTGGTGAGATTAAGGCTACTGGTTTCAACGAAGCCGTAGATAACTTTTACGATCGCCTTGTTGAGGGCCAGGTGTACTATGTTAGCAAGGCTAAGATTAACATTGCCAAAAAAAACTTTTCAAACTTGTCTAATGACTACGAGCTCGTGTTCAATCGTGACAGTGAAGTTGAGAGATCGACTGACTCTGCCGATGCTATCATTCCACAACAGAAATTTAATTTTTTGTCTTCATTTGCTTCGTTGGAGGATATCGCGAAAGACTCACTGATTGATGTCATCGGCGTCATCAAGGAGGTTAAATCTTGCCAGCAAATCACTGCCAAGAGCACCGGCAGACCATTTGACAAGCGTGAAGTTGTACTCGTGGACGATAGTAACATGCTAGTGCCGATGAGTGTATGGGGTAAGACTGCGATTGACTTCAGTGTTCCAGAGGATACGATCGTTGCATTCAAAGGTGTCAAGGTCGGTGATTTCAACGGCAAAAACTTGTCTATGTTGAGCGCGTCTACGATGCTTGTCGATCCAGATGTTCCCGAGGCACACAGATTGCGTGGTTGGTACGATCATGCCGGCAAGTCTGCGTCTTTCGCCACGATGCAATCATCTGCTGGATCTGCTATGGGTGGTCGTCCTGATAACTTCAAGACTATCAAACAAGTCGTGGACGAGAATATAGGGTCGGGTGAGCAACCTGAATATTTTTCAGTCAGAGGAACCATTGTTCATTTCCGAACAGAAAACTTTTCGTACCCTGCTTGTCCTACCGAGGGTTGTAGCAAGAAGCTTATTGAAGACGGTGAGGTCTGGAGATGCGAAAAGTGTAACAAGACATACGATGCTCCATCTCACAGATATGTGTTATTCTTCACTATCTTTGACCACACCGGTCAAATCTGGTTAAACGCTTTTGACGACGTCGGGCGTACAATTATGGATACTAACGCTGGCGCTCTATGTGAATTGCAACGCGAAGACGGTTTAAAATTCATCGAAGAGATTGATCGTCGGACCGGTAAACAATATATATTTAGAGTACGCGCGAAACAAGACAATTACCAAAACCAGCCTCGTGTTAGATACTCTGCAATGGCTGCTACGCCATTCAATTACGCACAGGAATCTGCAGAGCTTATCAAGCTTCTTGAGAATTTGTAAAGGCGGTTTGTTTCTATTTTTGTTTTGTCAATTCCTCGTTTATGTAATAAAAATTTATTATATCTTGTTTCTTTTGCTGGTTTGTTGTTTTGTTGTGAAAGTTAAGGGCTAGTTAGTTTATAATGAAATTTTTAAAGAAATATTCTATGCTGCACCGTAATAACCAAACAAAACTAACAAAATGAAACATACAAAAGAGACAAAAATAAAATTTGTCTTATAAAATTTACAAGTCAGCCCGTGTGACCTGTTCGCCAGTCCATGGTTCCTTCGACAACAAAACCTTCTGTCCCGAGAATGGTTCGCATGTCGCCCGTCCAGATTCGGGACCAGCCTTCACTGTCTTTCCAGCCTGTAAATCCTTTAGAATCTGAGTAGTTCCAGCCGCAGTCAGGTCTTCGTAGTAGTCATCGTTGATCGCGATCATGGGTCCGTTGACGCATGCACCGAGACACTCGACCTCGGACAAAGTAAAGAGTTTATCGGGTGTAGTCTCGCCTGGCTTAATATTCAAGTGTGACTGAACTGCCTCCATAATCGAATCTGAACCGCACAGTTGACATGGTGTAGTAGTGCAAACTTGTAAGTGGTATTTACCCATCGGGGTACGGTTGTACATTGTGTAGAAAGTAGCGACCTCGTACACACGCATGGGAGGCATGTTAAGCATCTTGGCGACGTAGTTCATGACTGAGATCGATGTGAATCCAAGTTGGCGTTGCCCGAGATCAAGCAATGGCATGCATGCTCCCTTTTTGTATTGAGGTGGATATTTGGCTATTATGGCTTCGGCACGCTCAAGGTTTTCGGGTGTGAACTCGAAAGGAATTGATGGATTGTTCTCAGGAGTATTTCTATGCTAGATTCCGTCAGCATATGCTTTTGCAATAATCCATAATTTATTTGTGAGAACATACAACTGCCAACGCGTGGGAAGCGCGGGATGGCATCAAGGTGACCGGTCTTGACCGGATCGCAGACGTGAATAAACGACCAGCAAACACCATTTTATTCTGACAATTACGATATACGAAGGAAAGTTGATGAAAAAAAAACCTCTTCCTGCTAAACAACAGTTAGCTTTCTTCTTTGTTATGTCCTTCTCTGCAAGTGCATCAAGTGTTGTTGGCGCATGTCGTTCCAAACCATCGCAATGGCTCAATCGAATCATTCAACCCAGTCAACCATTTGCACCCATATAAGAAATACTAACCTCGTGAATACAATCCAACAAATACTCCTAGCCTGGTCGTGCACAAATTGTCGTACAAATCCAGAACTTGTAATAGCTTAGTCTTCGTGCTCCCAAAGGCTTTAGGGGTTTGCTAAACATTTCACAGCTCTCGTGATTGGCTTAACTTCGGCCTGCACTTGATTCGCTCGAAAGCCCAAGTACTCACACCGGGTAAATCTATGTAGCCCTAAAACCCCGAGGTAATAGAGCATTAAATTGCAATTATCATCCTTCTTTTAAAAATAAAAAACTTTTGTGGACGTAAATGTTGATGAGATCTTACTGTTTCTTTGACGGGAGTAGTTATTGCAGATAAGGCGTGCTGCATGTTCTCGGCGATAAGCTTTGTAATCTGGGTATTAGCCTTTTTGCAGGAGATTGACAAATGGCCATCCATGCGATTTGAATTTGTGAGCCTGCACCAGGAACTTGTCCGTTTAACTTTTTGTAATCATGACGACCAGCAGGTTCCGAATGTTGTCACTTTGATTCAGTATGATGGTGATTCGGTTTGACAGACACGACCGTAGTTGAGTGCTGTTGGCAAGCTATTTTTGATAAACCGATTTGGTGCCATTGAGCAACAAATGTGAACCTATGGTTTTGTAAATTCTGGACCGGGGGTCGAGCTGTTTCAAGATATTTGCATCATGATAAGCACTGTGCTTCACGAACGGTCTTCAAATACACCTAGATGGGAACCATAGGATCCAATTAAGGTGGTGACCGCCATGAGAGTAACTCAAGTGAATAGTCTTACGGGTTGAGATATCTCTACTGCTTGATTTGAGCCTGATGTATTTGATTGTTTTCAAATCAATTATACAATTATGGAAAATGAGCTTTACCAAAAAGCTTTCTTGTTCACTTGGATAATAGAGTGAATAGATTTCATATCAATCGGCACGTTACTTGTCAGATATTTATCACTGATAATCCTGAGAACAGTAGCATTGTTTAAACGGACCAATGGCACTCCATGATAAACTGATGTTTTTCTATGCATCCACCGAAATACCAACAAGTACTACAAGCGATATTGCTGCTCTTGCTATTCCATTTTTTTTTTTTTTTTCAATTAGCTACGACGAGGTTATCAAGGTGAGAACGCAGATATTCTCGATCAGTACTATGGAAGATGAAAAAGACTGTTTCTTCAAGTTCAGTATATCATTGGCTACTGCTATTGTCAAAAAAAAAATTGTATTATTTAATGGTTTGGTAGTGGCGCGCAATTATTCTATGAAATATAATACAATTATGATAATTAGGTACATTTTAAATCAACACTCCATATATAATACACAAAAATACAGACCCGATTACCTATTTCCTTGTTACATTTTTTTTTATCCTTCTAACCCCAACGACGATCGACGTCGCGGCAAATCACTTAACCATTTATTAATCATTGCCTCTAAAGTCTTGATCTTGACTGGTTTCGCAAGATAATCTGACATTCCGGCACCTAAGCATAATTCTCGATCGCCATTAACTGCGTTTGCAGTCATCGCAACCACTGGTACGCTACTTATCCGCTCGTCCGTGTGGACTCGAAGACGGCGCGTCGCTTCTACATTTCTCGTTAGTAAATCGCTTGACCAACATCACTAGCCTCGAAACATACCATATCCATCCATAAGTGGCATTTGACAATCCATTAATACCAAGTCAAATGGAAATCCCTCAGTAAGCCGTCTATCTAAAGCAAGCAACGCCTCATGTCCATTTCCAACTGCTTCGGCATTATATTTTAGCTTCTTGAGAACATTCAGCGCAATCTTTCGATTAATCTATAGATTAGCACCAATAAATAACCCACAAAAACTTGAGGTCACTTACCAGGTTATCTTCAACTACTAAAATCCAAACTCCGGGGTCAGTCTGTGGCGAAGTCATTGCAGTCGCAACAGAACCATCTGATCCCAATGTCATATCCGAGCCAACCGACGAGGAAGTACTTGCTCGCTGTATAAACGTTGGCTTTGTAACCGCGTAGTAAGCTTCCTTAACAGGTAAGTTCAAAATTGGCGGAGCAGGATTAGATACTCGCTGCGTGACAGCTGAAGCCTGCGCTCGCAAATCTATTCTAGGTATTACCGACTCATCGGTATCCCACGCCACAACAGAGGAACTCTCTTTGGAAGAAGCAACTATCTGATCCGTAGGTGCCGCCACACGCAATTTAACATTAAACCGAGCAACTGTACCCTTTCCGTACTCTGATTCTAGTTCAATATCACCGTCCATTAACTCAACCAATTTTTTAGAGATCGAGAGTCCAAGTCCAGTCCCTCCAAATTGCCTCGCAGTAGAGTTATCACCTTGTTCGAACGGGGTAAATAACTTTGATAAAATATTTTCTTTAATTCCAATACCAGTATCCGAAATCTCGACCACAATTTCAACAAACTCGGTATCACCGTTATTCAGTGGTGCGCTATTACGTGCACGAAGAATAATATTTCCAACCTGTGTGAACTTTACGGCGTTGGTTAACAGATTGATAGCGATTTGTCTAAATCGACCAGGATCACCCACGACCAAAGGCATATCAGGCGAGAGATGGATATCATCAAGTAATCGAAGTCCTTTCTTGGCAGCAGGATATGACAAAATACGTAATGTCTCGTTGAGAGTATATGACACGTCAAATGGCACAGTATCAAGTTCAAGCTTGCCTACCTCAATCTTACTGAAATCAAGCACGTCAGTAATGACTGCAAGTAACGCATCAGCACATAATCTGATATTATCTGCAAATGCTCTTTGCTCATCCGATAACTCTGTACCAAGCAACAAATCACTCATACCAATTACACCAGCAATAGGAGTTCTAATCTCATGGGACATGTTTGCCAAAAATTCACTTTTCAAATGTGAAGCTTCTTCCTTGAGACGCATCGCATTGATTGCATCTTCACGAGCACGACGTTGATCATCGATATCGTACATTGTGCCGATCCACTTTGTGATCTCGCCGTCGTCATTTCGTAATTCAACAGACCTGCAAACGTGATATTTATATTGACCATTTGCGTCTTTAATTCTCAACTCGACCGCAGAATAAGATCCGTCTTGAGCGTTTTGCAATGCTTTGATGAACAACTCGCGATCATCAGGATGAAATTGTTGCAGATATGCGTCGTTTTGAGGTCCAGGAGTATCTGGACCACAAAAGCGGTACCAAAATTGATTAAGATAATCCAAACTAGGAGTATCGTCTTGATTCTTCGAAGACGGGTCTGATGTCCAGATAATACAAGGCATAGCCTCAAGCGTGGCCACAAACCGTGCTTCTGATTCGCGAACTTGGCGCAATGCTGTCTTTTGAGATTCAATCATCATAGTATTAGACCTTGTTGCCTTTCGGATGTTCTTAAACAACATTGCGTTTGCGATCGAGATACCCATCTGTTGAGAAAGCAGCGACAAAATCTCAAGATTCCGTGAATTAAAGCAGTGTGGTGCACCTTCAAGGTATAAAGCTCCAAGAGTAATATTCTTGTGGGTTACTGGATACACAACAATACTTCGTCCTGTCGTGTGCCTAATGAACCATTCTGATCTAGCACCCTCATACCGATCGTCCTCAGCTGTATTTGAAACAAATACTGTTTCGCTAGTATTAAACGCATACTCAACTGGATCTGAGAAAATTACGGCAGCAGCTGACGCAAGAGTCATCTGAGGTGCCTGATAGATTTCAATTGAATCAAGCGTACCAAACGAAGCAATACGATGCTGACCATCTTCCTCAACCAACACAGCTGCGACTTCAGCACGTGTGGTCGCAATAAAGATTTCAGTCATCTTCGTAAGAAGCGTGTCGACATTGATCTCACTAGATATTATTTGACTAGATTTAATAATCGATGTCAAATCCAAAATATCCAGAGTTGTATTATCCCGTCGGTCAGATTCACCACTGCTTATTTCATGTCTTTTCCATTTCTCTGGTTGCCCATAGATAGGTGCTTCTTCGTTGAGATCCACATCAGTGTGGTCTTGATCAACATGCAATACAGATGGAACAACCACAGTCTGTGTTCCAGTACTGACATATTTGCTCTGGGTAGAAACTCCAAACACTTCAGGATATTTCGTGTTGAGTTTTTCAACAACACCAATCGCACCCCACTCTGCGAACATGCGAGCAGCTTTCTTGATCGTGTCGGTACCAAGACTATGAATATTATGGCGTAAAAACATCTTGCCCACGATAACATAAAGAATTGACTTCTCCAGCTTAAAGTCATACTGCTCACAATGAGCCAACACCGACTCATACTGCAGCATAGATTTTCCAAAATTACCAGACCGTTCCTCCAACTAAAAATAAGCACATTTCCATCATTGAAAAATCAAGAACTTACCATCAAATCAACCATTCCCCAAAGAGCAAAATAATTCACATCACTAATCGAAGACCATTCTTTGAGTGAAAATTGCAACTCGCGAACTCTAGCCAGCATCATTTCTTGCTCTTCAGCCGAATATATACCTTCTTGAAGTAGAGTTAGTACAGACAAGCACAATAAAAATCGTGAAAACTGCTCTGCACGAGCACCAAAGTACTCGTTTCGACTGCTCCACATGTACCGTGATGCGATATCGTAAATCTCTTGATAATATCCATGGAAAAACAAACAAATCATTTGATATTCCAAGTATGATGCAACTGATGTATAACAAGAGTCCTTTATCAAATTTTCTCTGTACGACTTTGAATCATGCTCTTCGTCAGAAAGAAGTGAATTAGGATCAGTTCGTGATAATGTCAAACCAAGCAAACATTTACACGCCTGTCTAATTGACACTACAGTGATGTAACAGTACGACATCGCGTAGGAATGGCCAACATTTGTAATGATATCTTGACTCTCTCGATAAACGTCCGAAAGGTTATGACCGGTCAAAAACTTGACACGCAATGACAATGTCTGCAACTGCAATAATCCAACTCTGTCACCAGACAAGATTGCATGCGGAATGCTTTGTTGAGTATGTTTCAATGCTGACGAAATGTGATTTGCAAAATGATCAAGATAAGTATGGTACACATAAGTCGCGCGAGCAATCGAAGTCGAGTCCTCGCTTTGCTCAATAAGAATTTGACTGAGTTTTCGTAATCGTTCGCCAAACTTGAACAGCCTAAATCGACCAATAGCAACAATAGCCATATACACATATGAAGTCGCAACGTTCTCACTGGCACCAATATTCAATTGCAAGTTTAAAAATATAAGAGTAAGCGGTAATAGCTTGTTTTGAACACCAGCATAACAACTCAACGCAGCTTCTGAAATGATGTTCTCCATAATCTTCATTTTCGGGTCTGTTAATGGCTTCAGATTTAAAAGCTCTTCGTCAGTCAAATCATTAATCTTATTATAAAACTCCCAAAAGCTATCTGTTTGCAAAAGGTCCTCTACTCTTAGCTCTTCCAAAAGACCAAGATCTCTAATTGACCGCTTCAAGCCCTCCATAACCTTTCCGTATGCACCCGACATGTTGTAAATCCGATTACGAATCCAATAAACTGTCCCTTTTCGTTCCATTGTTTCACTATGCGCCAACGAAATCTCAAGTAGAGCCAATGCCTTCTCGGCATCGCCATTCCAAAAATGTACTTCGGCCAAGCGAACGTGTAAATCAAAAGTTTCGTCCACATCCACATCCTGAGCATCTTCATTCCAACAATCAGTTTGTAACAAACTGATGCCATTCTCGTAAAGTTCGATCGACTTGAGATATATACCACCGCTAGCAGTAGCTTTTGCAGCTCGTCGCATTTCTGATCGGTATGCAGCTCGATACGGCTTATCCCTGATGAGCGAAATCGCAGCCAAAAGGTGCTCACACACAACATAAGGATCATGTGCTTCATCTAAAACGATTAGACTTAATAGACGACAAAGTTAAAAGTTCATATACCTTTCATCATAGCCTCTGCAATACACAACTGCATTTCGGGTAAACTCTCGGGCCGGATAAGTAAGATCGACGCACGACAATATCGTTCATGAACAAATCGAAAAAAATCTATCTGATCGGTCTCGGTAATAAAACCAGCTTGAAGAAGAGTCTGTAAACTTGACAATGCTTTGTCATCTGA
Organism: Myxozyma lipomycoides; assembly: GCA_030564125.1. NCBI lineage: Eukaryota > Fungi > Ascomycota > Lipomycetes > Lipomycetales > Lipomycetaceae > Myxozyma > Myxozyma lipomycoides. Next base: position 21,807 of record JAJLTW010000015.1, read on the forward strand.
ATCAACAACTGAGATTGCCATGCTTTCAACAGCAGCGTCATCACTTGAATCCGTAGACGATAAAAATTCTTTTATTTTCATGAACTTGCGCACGAGAGAAAATGAAAATGGTGAGCCAAGTAGTCCGGCCCAAACAAGAAAATTTCTAGTTCGTTTGGGCAATTCCTTCAGTCGTCGAACAATGAACGATTGATCAATCTCAGTATGTGCTGCAAAATCAGTATACTGATTTTGCAACTTATCGATACTGTCGTATACCCATTGCGTAGTACGCCAATCGTATCTGATTGACTTGTTACGATATAATAATGTAAGAAACTCGTTGAGATAAAGCGGGATACCCTTTAAATGAGAGTAAGTAAAATCAGTCAGATCTGCAACCTCATCAGCTGATTTGTGTAGTGTCTTCATAATCATAGTTGAAAACGCAGATTTTGACAGCGGCTTCAAGTTTATATGCGTCATGCGATTATAGTTACTCTCAAAAAGTTCAGTGTAACCTGGCTTAATCTTTTCTCCTTCACGAATAGTGAACAGTAAAATCAAGTCTACCTTTGACCGAACCAGACTCAAAACAAAGTCACAAAACTCGTCGTCAGATTTATGTACATCGCCAAATACGATCGTAACTACAAACATCTCAGATAACACTCGTAGCATAGTTAAAGCCAACGATACAAACTGCATCTTGCTACCAGAGTAATTCTTTGTTGCTAGTGAGACATCGGCGCTATTCTCATTTATTGACGTGATAGCTACAGACATTCTTCGAAAAGAAGAATGACTCAGTCGGGAGCGAGCTTGGCTCAAACCATCCGCATTACTAGAAGTATCGACCATACCGTTACTTGGCAAGGACGATGTCGACGAAGAAGCATCTTCATAGAGCGGTTGTTGCCAAAATGATGTCTCAGATTTGTGTGATTTTAAATCAAGATCAACGAAAGTTTGTAATTCGGGAATGGTCGATGAGAAGCGCTGCATGTTGCGCCATTGTATGCCGAGTCGTGATTTGAGCGTCATGTAGAATGCATGCATAACATCTGTCTTTTCTGACAAAACTTGTTTCAACAGTATGGATAAAATGTCGACAATTGGCTCAAATGGACATCGACTTGACGGCCGCATGATAGTCTTTGCAAATAAACCGTATTTTCGAGCTGGGGCTTGCAATGAATATGTAAACACGGTCCGTCCGACACCAGGAAAACCTTTGATCACAACCACCTCTACCTTTCGACGCAATTTATCTCGCCGTGCCACAGGGTTACTGGGGACCCCCAAATGCACGCCCGTCGAGTCTACTGAAGCCGAAGAAACCGATTTGACATCAGCAGCCGACGCCGACGCGGAATATGACCAGCTGTCGGCGTCCAACTGAGTGCGACTATTTGTCCCTGAATCCAAATTTGTGCTAACAGTAGTACCGAAACCAGCGGTTGAAGATTCCACAGCTGATGTATTAGTCTGCCGCAAGTATCTTCGCTTTGCAAACTTTCGAATGATGGACACTACTTGATCTCTTTCTATCTCGCGGCCTATAACTTCTGAAGGCAAAAGAAAAATAGAAGAAATATCGTTGGTACCAAGTTCAAATCGCTCTTCGCACAATTCTGTATCATCTTGCATTCGTTGTTGTAGTTCTTCCAAATCACGCCGTAGACCGGCTGCTGAGTTATACCGAGCCGAAGCTGATTTGCTTGTCATTTTGTCAATTATAAGTTTAACCATAACTGGTAAGTCTGGTCTGATTAATTCCAATGAAGGCACAGGTGAGTGCAAAATCTGGTTAATGATTTCAATAGAGTCGCCTGAGAATGGTAATCTTCCCGTCAACACGACATAAAAAACAATACCAAGCGAGTAGATATCTGTGCGATGGTCAACGGAGAACGAAGCTCTACCAGTCTGTTCAGGCGACATGTAATTAAGGCGGTAGCGCATAGACGCATCTTCTAAGACATCTTGCAATGACGAATCGATACCAAATGCATTCGAAACACCTCTTGTAGACGAACCAAACTGAGTTATCTTCACGATTCGAGAAGCCGCGTTGTAGTAGAAAGCGTCGTCGTGAATTTCTCCATGCACAATACTATGGAACTGATGTAATAACTCAAGGCATTCGACAGCACCGAGTGCAAAGTCGAGAAACATTGGCAACGTCATGAAAGACGAGGTCGCGATTTCTGTCGTCAAGCCATCATAACCTCGAGATGAGTCTGAAAAATTTGCAAACTGCTCTAAACTATTCTCGCCCAAATTTTCAAAAATTGAGACAACAACTCCTGTTTCTTTGCATCGGAAAAATTCAAACGCTCTGATAATCTTCGACGAAGTCGGGTCAAGACGGTGCAAGTTCCTGACTATTGTGAATTCCTGCTCAAGTCTGAGCGCCTTGTCTGACAAAGACACCCTCGCATATACCGGCGCCGTAGTCACGTTCATATGTGTTCCGACAATGTGCCAGGTCCCGTACGATGTCAACCGGGCTGTTGCATAGTCGAACGAATACCGACCGCCCATGTTCTCAAGTCCGGTCACGACGTCGTCCGGAACGACACCTGCTGTCGTCTCCGCCATCTGACCCACTTATAAGCAACCAATCCTGATAGTGTTGGAAAATATAGTGGCTGAGAAAGAAAAGAAAAAATCTGGTTCGGCTCAAGAAGTCTAGTCTTACCCCGGGGGTTCTGGCTGTGCTTTGCTCTTCGACTTTTTTTGAGCCTCGCGTCGGAAGCAGCGGTTTATGTACGGGTAAGAAACAGAAAACTAGGAAAACCTTCTCAACAGTATTGTATCTACCAAAAAAAAAAAAACCCCCCCTGCTGGCACACTAAAAGATGAACGAATATAAAATCGCAAGCTTCTTGTCGAGGGACTACGTGTGCCGATAGCCAGTTCAGCGCGAAGTACCAAGTGGCTTTTTTAGGCTGCACCCGGCTCTATAACTTTAACAACAATATGTAATTTAGTGCATCCGATATCGGCCGGGAGTTCACTCGCTCTAATTAACTGTTGACAAAGCCTCCCGGAACAAGCAGCTTTAGCGAGCAGAGGAGCGCACCAATATTCTTTATAGCGAACAATGGCCGTCCAGCCGATAAGGTAAAAGGGGAATGGCCCATCATCTATGTAGATCAGCAAATATTCCTGTGCTGTGCTCTTTGCCTGTGATTGTACCGACTTCTCGCTCAATGCATACTAACTACTTACTACTACTTTGTTATACCATGTAGTTATAAATCCGTATGCAGGACCCGGCTACAATGAATGACTTCTTAACTTAGCGTCTTTTAACGCACAACCCCTTACTAGGGACGAGATTCCTACGTCTTGGCTGGCAAGCACATGTACATAGTCGGCTAAACCTTAGGTTACTCAATCTATTACAATCCCTTGTCATCTAGACTACTATTACTCGTTTTCAGTCTTAGATAATATTATATTGCTCTCATGTCGAATGATATTTCGTATTTTTGCCCAACTCGAACGCATTTGCTTTGAGCCGCCACTGATTCATTCTTGATAGGAACACAGGATAGGGGCTGTGATAACTTTGATATATCAGAGAGGATACAGATTAGTTATCCGAAGGCACGTTAGTTATAAAAATTTCTGAATATTGATCACTGTATACTGTAAAATGCGATTAACGAAGATGAACTTCAATAACTCAAAAAAACAGCCCACATTTCTAGACAACACATTTGGCAACAAGCAAGGATCTTTTTTTTATGAGAATGATCATTCGCTGACGGCTAAGCTGCTAATTATTCTAAATCCTGTTCCGATCGCGCTTAACCTGTAGAAAAAGGTTTTGTAGTATTTAGTTCGAAACCCTTTTCCGCGCGTGACATCAATGATGAGCCGCAGCATAACCCTATCCACTTAAATGTGCGGCGTAGGCTACAAACACCTTGAAGGTGCTGGCCGGGTAAACAAATTTTTGGTGGATGAGCCCATGGCAATACATTTTGCAACTTTCAATATTAACTTACGACTCTTTTCAGTAGCAAGAGAAAATTAAAGTCGAGACAAGAAATGCCGAAGGATTACGTTGTTGAGCACATGGAAGAAGGGATCTTTCCCTGGGTTGAACTCGAGTACAATGCGATCACAAAGGACGTTACAGCTGTAGGATCACGGTTCCATCTCACGTCGCTCGCACCATCGCTTCTTGCCTCGCTACCAGCGTCACTATCAGATCCTGCTACTGTCGACGCTACATCCAAGGAAGTTATTGCGCTCCCAGGTGTCAAGGAACTTGCTGACGCTGGGCGGGTATGCTTGCTTGATCCTGCTGCAGACAAAGACTTGTGTCCGGAAGATGCAGAGGTGTTTGACTGGTTTGTATTTGGTGGGATCTTAGGTGACGATCCTCCACGGGATAGAACTGGAGAGTTACGCAAGTACGGTTTCCAAGGTCGCAGATTGGGTCCGGTTCAAATGACTACCGATACTGCTATTAGAGTTGTAAAGATTGTGATTGAGGAGCATGTTAAATTGAACGAAGTCCCTTATGTGGATTATCCGGAATTAACTTGGAGTAAGCATGAATCCACACAGATGCCGTTCCGATATGTGAAGGATACCAAGACTGGTGAACCGATTATGCCTGATGTAAGTTATGGATTATTGATTTTCAAAACTGAATAAACCGAGATCTAATGGACCAGGGTATGCGAGAACATATTCGCAAGGATGCTGAGCGCGGTTTTGACGATTTTTTATAACCAAGAAAAAGCTTTAATTGTACATAAGAAGAAGACGTGTTAATGATGATTCGTGTATATTAATTCAGACAATGACTTTTTAAGATTAACCACACAATTAACTAGATTAAAAAAAAGACAACCTTCCGAGCATTTCCAAAACCAAAACAAGATGATATTACATGAGAGAAAAGAAAAAAAAAAAAAGAAAAAACGAACCGAAAATTAAAATGCTTAGCGCTTAAAGTACTTCTTTTCAAAGTATCTAGCAGGCAAATAAGTAATACCGCTGAATCCGAAAGCCAACATGAAACCAATATCACCAGGGATCAAGTTTGCAATGACACCACTATACCATGATTGGGACATACCAAGAACTGCACCAGCAACACCGCAGCAGAAAGCAAAAGTCGAAGCAATCGAAGGAGGAAGTTCGCTTGGCTTGTCGTACGAATCAATGTTGTAGTTGGAGTAGCCACCAATGAAGACAAAATGCTCTATCAGCGAGATAGCAAGGTAGATACCAATCCAGTAAGCAATAATGTTCATAAAATTGTCCATGAACGACTCAAAATGGTAAAAACCTGGAATTGAGATGGCAATGGTAACACCAGTAGCCAACAAGGTCCAGAGAGGTCTAGGGATCTTGGAGAACTTGTGCCAGACGATCTGAACAGAAAAAGGGACCGAGTAAAAGTTAGGGCAGTTATTGCCAACTGTTGACAAAGCAATGACCACAAGACAGAACTGGCCAAATCCATGGAGAGAGTCTTGGACCAAGATAGCATAAACAAGGCCACCGATACCGTCAGAGTCATGAAGAGCAGCAGCACTGGGGTTGGTGAGAATGACAGTAACGCAGGCAGCACCGACGATCTGGACAAAGATAAGAGGGAAAGTAACACCAATAAAGACAGAGATGAACATCTTGACCTTAGAGACAGACTTCTGCTGATAGACAACGTAATCGGCAGCAAATGGAGCCCAACCAGCACCGTAACCAAAGATAGCAGAACCGAAAGACAAAACAGCACCAGCTTCAACACGACCAGAAGACATAGTGCCAGCAGTGAAGTCACCAGACATGGAAAGACGAGCAATCAAAATCAAGAAAATGATAAAGTTGGGAACCCACGACCACTTCTCGTAAACATGGACGACTTTGTAACCGAACATAGTAACAGCAAAAGTAAGAACAGCCAGGATCAAGCAACCAGCCCATGGGGGAAGAGAGCCTTTGTTGACAATGTGCAAGCATTCTGCGGCTACGATGGTGTTCACAGCGGCCCATCCCATAGCAGAAATGACGTTAAGAACACAGTAGATCTTGGTACCAAAGTAACCGAACCAGAAACGACCGAGAATCATCTGACGAAGACCAAACTCGATACCAAAGCAAGAGAACAAAGCAACCGGAATCACACTCAAGAAAGTGAAAAAAATGATGGTCAGAACTGAGTCCCAGAACCCCATTCCCCAGATGGAGACGCCCAAAGTACCAAGAGAGAAAGTAGCAATGACCATGTTGACCGAGAACCAGAACGAACCGGCGTTGACATACGAGTGCTCAGTCTTCTCGTCATCAGTGACACGCTCGATACCACGCATCTCAAGCTGGGACTGGACCCAATCCCAGATCTTCCCATGCTTGCCAGAGGAGTATACAACACCGCTGGTGAAGTCGTCGTTGGACGACGACGACAAAGGAACACCCTTCTCCTCGTCCACAGTCTTTTCTACCGAAGACAATGACTTTTCGTAACTCATTTTTTGGGGCGACTTGAGAATCTTGGTTCAAGCTTTATCGTGCACACTTGGTCTGAGCAAGCGGATATCATGAGTCGTGGGGAGGGCAGGCACCCCCAGCCTTTATAGACCACCAGCGCTGATAACCGGCCCAGCCTTTTCGGCATAGGTGACACCGACGTTCAGCTTGCGTGAAACACAATTAGCTGATAACCAACTACAATCAACTGATAGAGAACAAAGGTTAAAAAAAAAAAGTCCGTCCCGAGCTCCCATGGTGCCGCGAATCGTACTCGCGATAAACTATAGTCGCGCATAGTGTCGGTTTTTTTTTTTTTTCTGCTTGCTCCGTCGTCGCTTTCGCCCGAGATCAGCGCACGACAACGACGGACGGGCCTCAAGACCAGCGACGGCTACGACGTCTCGGGCGGGTGTTTGTTTTCTGTACGTATCTGCTCTGCTAATCAAGCAGGCAATTAACAAGCGCTGCTGATAAGAAAGGGCCAGGCAGGACCAGCATGCTTCGTGGAGTATCATCAACCACCCAGAACTTGTTCATTCTTTCTTCCCTTGCGGACACTACCACGGCCGATGAGACCAGTCCCCGAGCTTCCGTGGAAGCGAGTCAGCCTTTCCATTGTGGTGGTACATACACATAATATGTACATACAATAATTACTCCAGAGTCGACAGAAGAGCGCATCTGGGCTGACTCGTCGTCGTCGTCGTCGACGACTACTTCTTTGCGCGGATGCGGCGTGGGGGGGAGGGGAACAGGACAGACAGAAACCGCCCGCTGCTAATCAAGCTTTTGCCACGGGCGACTGACTGACTGACTGCGCTGCGTGCGTGCGTGCGCAGGTGGTGTCTGGGCCAAGGCTGTTTAACTGGGTTTGGCACTGGCCATTTATTTATCCACAGATAACGGGGCATGGCTGCGACCACGTCAGTCAAGATAAGAGACGCATTTCCCAATCCTCAAACTGCGAGAACTGCCAGAAGTTTTCTCGCTCAACCTGGCACAATCGCATCATTTACGTAGTTCTTGCTGTCCGATTGTTCCACAAGCCACTTACGTACAGACTGTATCTATACAACCCACCTCCGCCGCCAGGAGGCTCCCGGGTGGCGTTTATCGAACGCGACTCTCCAACACACCCCACCCCTTCCGTTTGCCGCCGCGTAGTCACCACCACCCATTACCACCGATTGCCACATACGGAAGACGTAGTTAGCATGTAGCTAACTAATGTATATCTCTATGTAATATGCCGTGGATAACTACAGAGCTCTCATTCGTCCGTCAAATTTGGAAACGTCAAGCAACTTTTTAACGAGAGAGTTTTCGTGTTCCCAAAATGGAACCAACCCCACCTCGCAAGATTGCTGCTAGTTATGTACAGTATGTGCAGCATCGCAGAACTAACTTAATGAGACTAATACGTTTAACATATCGTATTTGAAGCCGCTATGTAAGACAAGTCGCGGAAAAGGCCGTCTTTTGTTGCTTTACTTTTATTCTACATTGTAATTACTGATATTTTCTTAAGTTTATTCTTGTCCATGTCAAGACTCAGCACCCAGTTTGCACGCGACCGCATGCTACCAGCAAACAGCCCCTAACTAATTTTTACGCTCACAAACCAGGTGCAATGACAGGAGGACAGTGCTCAGTTGTTTGCTCCACAATCCTCGAACCCAATAGACACGAGTGCTAAATACGTAGAGCGAATTGTCAGGTCAATCAATGACGGCTGGAAACCATGTCAGTTTGAAAGAACAACGTGGCGTCCTTTCTGCTGAGCAATGCATGGCAGACAAAAACGATTCAAGCCTTGAAGACAATTTCCAGGGGCAGCCATAAATACTATACGTATGTACATACATACATAGGTATGTATGTAACCTATGTATGTATGTAATGCTCGCAATACCTTAGCAGGCTTGGCGACCTCGTCGCTATTTGCCCCGGCAGCAACCAAACGAAATGACTGGCTTATTTTGTCGCTTATCTCTGCTATAGACCAATCAATTATCACTGAATCCCATTTTTTTGTGAGCTCGTTCGCCAGAAATTCGGTGGTCTCCTAAAGCGCTGCACCGAGCATCCGAGAATTTTATTTAATTATTAGGCCAGCCTGTCAAAACGACATGCGCCGCAGAGTCAGTTCCGCGCTTCTCCGAAAGCACGAGCCCCTCGACTGCCGCAAACCCGGAGTTTATAAACCTTAGCGCCCTAGACCTATCCCCATTTATTTTTTAAGCTGCTAGGGCTCGTTGCCATGGCGCCAAATGTAAACAAAACCTCCCCGGTCTGATTAGAGATTTGATATCCGCAACCATTCGTTGCGAATATACACACACACGAGAACAGCAAAAGTTTACTGATGTCTTCTGCAACTTCGAAGCATAAACTGGCCCCGTCGTCAGGCAGCAGGTCAAAGACCGTATCCACGCCGGTTACGTTGCCGTCGTCGTTGACCAAGACCATCACTAGGCGTAATGCAAGGAGTCGCAGTCGAGGCCTCACACCAGCCGCATTCACACGGTCTTCATCACCAGATCCGATTGATTCTTTACCAGTAGATTCTCCTTTTAAATCTGCTGCGCTCAAGATGTTTCAGACCCCACTTGCAATCAAGCAAGAACACAGGCCGTTCAACACAGATGACAACGATGACCTGTTATTGTCAACTCCAAACGCAGGCTATGTCACTACTCGAGGGACAAAAAGACGGGCAAAAAGGGCAAAAACTGCAAATGTGGAGCAACCTGCACCAAATTTCACACTAAATCTCACAATTGGCGATCGAACAACAACATCGACTACATTCTCACCGCAGCATCAAAAAACAGGGACCGATGAATACAATGCTCCAATTGTGATTGAGGCGCCAGTGCCTGGCATTGCATCAACTGTACTTCTCAATAATGGTGGTATTCAGAAAAACAGTCCACGGCCTGGTGCTTTGGTTGTAAAGTCGCCAGTCATCATGCCTCCACTAGCTGCGGAACCGATAAAGGATATAGAGCCACAGTCATGTGAAACGCCTTTGAAGAGTAAAGCACTAGTCAAACAGGATATTTCCAACGAGACAGCTTCAAGTCAGCTCGCAGTTCAAGCCAGTGAGATGGCAGTAATTCAAGATTCTGTGACCGAAGAACCTCAACACAAATTCCACAGGCCAGAAGAGCCAGAAGTAGATGCTGCCGAAGAGATCAATGATAAAGTACAAAAGAATCAACTTATATTATTATCGGTTGAAGATGTCACAGAGGAGCTTGAAGAGGTGGAGGGGACAATGGCTGTATTTGACCAGCCACAGCTAGATGAGCAACGTGAACTTGTGTCACAAAAAAATATTACAGTCAACGATTCAGAAGAGGATATAGAGCAGCATGATGACTCAGCGATTTACACGAATATCGCTAGGTCACCTGGTATCAAGATTCCATTGAAATTACCACCGTCATCCCCAGCGGTCTCGTCACTTACAGACAATGGAGTAAACAAGACATCTGCAGATCAAACTTCCGATATCAACAAACCTCAGAATGATCCTATACAACGCACTTCCGATAGAGCTTCATTGATTTCTCTGGCCTCCCCGGTTACAAGCGTCTTCATGAATGCAATCGCGACGTCACCTAAAGCCTTGCGCAGACCTCCTACACCTTACAAAGTCTTTGTTGATCCAGAAAAAACGACACCAGTTCAGGAAGAGCGGCCAATTTACAATCCCAAGAAAAAAGGGCGACTTACTTCAGAACTCGCATCCGAGTCTAGGCAAATTTTGGGTCTCATTTCTGCGTCAGCTGTTAATGCACACTCAGCTACGGGAGGGCCTCGAGTTCTGTCAACATCACTCAAACCAATAGATACAGCCCAGAAGTTATCGAGCGTCGGGACTAAGATTTTTGCCAATACTCCAATATTTAAGCCTCGAACACTTGACTTTACGACGCGAATGCGTCCAAGAGTAACTTCTCAGACGCTGAATGAAGCTGTTGCAAACAACTTTTCTAAGTTATCCTCTGAAGCTCCATCAAGCATAACGGTAGATATCGATTCTACAACAAGAAAATCACCAGGTACAGGCGAAGTTAAATGGGAAAAGTCACATTGGGCATTACTGGCAAATTTACATCCTAATCCGATGATGCCATTACCAACCATGACGCTTGTGAAACCACCTAAAAAAGTACTTGACGCGTTCCCAGAGTTTTCTGCTTTAGTTTTAGCTAAAAGGATGCTCGCTTTAGATCGAAGTCGTTTGAAGAAAAAATGCAATTTATGAAAATAGAAAATTAAATTTTATTTTTGGAGCTGGCGTATGGCATGTATGGTGTACATTAATGATTTTTTTTCCGGGGGGGGGGGTTTAATTTTAATTAACTATATAATTGCAAGTCTATTTTTAAGCTAGTCGTATCACAGTACAATCAGCTACTGTGTGTATAATCCTGTAAACAATGCGATAACCCAACTTATAACAATAGAAAAGAAAATACAATGCCAAAAGAAAAGTATTACCATCCCCCCTCTAAAGAAAAAAAGAAAAAATTTGTTACAACGTTTTGATTATAAAAGGGCTTGCTCGTTATAAGCTTTTTCAGCCAATTCCATAAGTGCATCGAGTTCACCACTTGATTCACACATTGATCTAAAAATTGAATCTTTATTTTGAATCAATACATGCGGTTTTGCATATTCTTTGACTTCACCTGCGTCCATAACTAATATCATATCATAGTCAATAATTGATCGCAATCGATGAGCAATGGTTAAGATTGTTGATTCCGAGAATTCTTCACGGATAGTGTTCTGAATTAATGCATCGGTTTGATAATCGATTGATGCGGTTGCTTCATCTAATATGATTACCCGTGGAGATCGCAAAAGTGAACGTGCAAGACACATGAGTTGTCGTTGACCCTGGGACAAGTTAAGACCAGATTCTGTGACTGGATTGTCAAGTTTATAAAACATATTTGATAATTTAGCTTGGATTTCTTCTTCTGAAAGATTGAGGGATGCCCAGTTTCCAGTAGCTGGTGGAATTTCTGAAATCAGATTAACTCGTTTTAATGCCATAAATACGTCGATATCTGAATAACTATCAAATGGATCAAGATTACTTCGGATAGTGCCTGTGAATAATGTAGGATCTGGAATTAGTACAATCCACGAAAAACTAAACAAGGTCAAAAACCTTACCTTGTGGAATGATCGTCAACCCTTGTCGTAAATCTTGTAATCCTATTTGTGAGATATCAATCCCATCAACAACAACTTTTCCGGTCTCGGGTTCCAAAAATCTTAGTAATGCAGATACGATCGTCGATTTACCAGCGCCAGTACGACCGACAATTCCAACTTTCCAACGGGGTTCAACTTTAAACGTCACGTTCTTAATCACGGCCGGAAGATTTGGTGCATATCGTAGTGTAAGATCTTGGATATCAATACTGCCCTTGTCAGGCCAGCTTGATGGTGGCCTTTGATCTTCAATGATTCTCGATGCCTCAGACTCTATTGTAAAATATTCTTGTACACGTTCGACTGAGTTCATCATCGTCTCAAGATCGGCATATACGTTGACAAACCAAAGCATAAGATCGGTGAATGTAACTGCATAAGTTAAACATAAACCAGCCAATGCAGCATCAATCTTATCGCTTTGAAGAATAACAAAAATAGCAGCAGCACATGAGACTACACCACCAACAAGATCAATTCGGAAAGCCAACCATACGTTTAGCGCCCAGAATGTAGACGACGTGCGTGAGAAGTTCTCGACGTGGTACACATTACGATTAAAAAATCGAGGCTGTACGCCATACGCACGAATAGTCGATACACCGTTCAACGTTTCGTTGAAATTTTGGAAAATTGGACTGCGGTTCATAGAATTGATTCGCAGAATCTCAAGAGTAGAATTGATATACAGATTCACCAAAAAGTACGACAATGCAGCAACAATAGCTGCAGCAACCAAGAACTGTGGCAGTGCAACCGTGATAATAATTAAAACACCAAGGACAGAAAGAAATGAGTAGAATAATGCTGCAACATTAGGTGCAATCATTTCATCCACACTGCTGATATCTTTGGAAAATCGGTTGATAATACGACCGACCGGTGTAGTATCAAAAAATCGAGGACGCGCAAATAAAACAGCCGACAGCAACCTGTCAAACATCTCCTTGGAAGCACGCAGCGATCCATAAAATATTACCAATGGTCTCATTACCACAATAATCACAAATGCAATCGTAATCAAGCCATAAATCTGAAGGTAGTATCCGGCAGTGTGAACGGATTGTATAGACAGGTCCTCGGTTGACTCTGCAAGATCGAGCGACCACACACGAATCCACCAAGTCTGACCTAGCTGAACAAGTTGCTGTGAGCAAAAAACTGTGAAAACTACAACCCAGTAGCCAGGACCACCCAAAGCTTTGAAATAGCCAGTGTAAACCGTGGTTTTAACACGTCCTTGCTCTTTTGTTTCCTCTTGAGAAGGCGCAATTCTTGATTTAATCAAAATCTCAGTCTCTTCCATGTCATCGGCAAGAATCTCTTCTTCCTGGTCTGCAACTTCTTCACCGAGAACGCCAACAGCAGCAGAGATTGCGGCAGCCTTATCAGCTTTGGCAGCGGCATTCGACAGGTCAACAGTAGAAGCAGCTCTGGATGGGTTACGAGAGGTATTTCTTGACACTGACACTGACAATCCTTCGTCATCACCTAACGCGCCAGAATTGAAGACGGTTTGGGCATCACCTTGAATCTTCACTCTACCACCATCGATGACAACAACATGATCAGCACCAGCAAGTGTAAGAGCAACATTGTGAGTCACAAGAATGCAAGTGCGATCCTGCATCATGGGACCCATAATACATTTTTCGTAAATCCACAAAGCTGAATGAGAATCCACAGCCGACAAACAATCGTCTAAAAGCAAATGTCTTGCAGGAGAGTATAGCGCACGACACAATGAGATACGCTGCTTCTGGCCACCAGACAATGCAATACCTTTCTCACCAATAATAGTCTGATCTCCATATTCCAAGATTTCCAAGTCACGGACAAGAGCACAAGCGTGAATACATGCCTTGTATCTGCACTCGTCATACGGAGCTCCAAAGATAATGTTGTTTCGAATGTTATCATCAAGTAGCCACGCCTGTTGAGCACAGTACGCAATACTTTCTCTCAGGCCAGTGTCCGGATCAATCTCAAATGGTTCACCGTCATACGATCCAGGAAGGTACACCTTACCTTTCTGTAACGTCATCTCACCAAGAAGAGCCATCAAGAGCGAAGTCTTACCGCAGCCTGTAGACCCTACGACAACTGAGAACTTACCAACAGGAAAGTCAATAGAAATATCATTAAGTCGGAACATATGCTCATCTTCGCCATGATCCCACGTGAAGCTTGCATTCTCAAAACCAATAGCTGGTGAAGTATCAGTTGGCTTAGATACCTGCTCAAACTTTGCTGTACCTTCTTCTGACATAAATCTAGCAATACGACGTAATGAGATACGAGCCTCAATAGTACGAGTGATGACCTCAGCAATACCGTCCATGGGCGCTCTCAGCAAGTTAAACAGAGCCAACGAAGTGAAAGCTACCGTAGCGGTCAACTCCTTCTTAGCGATAAGAGTGTAAACTGCAAATGTGGCCAATGTGACAAAAGTAGCAAATCCGTACCAAAAAATGCATGAGACAGCCCAAAGCAAATACCGCACGCGCATGAAGTCAAGAACTCTAGTTCTCAGTTTCATAATAATGGCCCAATACCTGTCTTCCCAAGCAAAGTACTTAATGATTTTGATGTTTTGAAACACCTCGTTACAGCGTTCAATCATTTTGTCACTGATACCCAAGAGCTTCTCTTGCAGGTTGCCCATAGTTCTCGCAACCATATAGTTACATGGTAGTAGCAAAGCCATTGTCGCAATACCAGCTAAAGCACTAATACCGAGAGTTCTGAACAATAACACGAAAGCGACCATCATCATAATAATGATTTTGACCATATCCTGAATTTTGATGAATGAATCAGCCACACTGAAAGTATCCATTGACATCAAATTGAGAACGTTGCCCGTGGTAATGGTACTAGACTCGGTATCATCATTGTCGTTTTGGTTCCTGGGTGTATCTTCTTCTTCTTCCTCATTGTTAGCCAAAGAAGCGACTCTTCTAGCCAGTGCCTTGTCATAGAGCTGTGTCCAAATGAGATTGCGCAAACGTGTGCAAATACGACGAAAGCCCCATGATGCTAATACATTGAAGACTGCACCAGCCAAAAGAGTAATAATCAAAAGGAAAACATAGAACCAAGCCATATGACGAGGTTGACTACCAGGATTCTCCAAGTAATCCAAAATACGATTGATCAGCAAAGTCGGAGCGAATATCGTGATAGCGTACATCGCAGTCCACAAACTACTAATTGCAAACTCAGCCGAAAAATACCTGATAATTCTTAACGTGAACGCAGATTCGGGACTTATATACGTTAGTAATAACTTGTTGAATGTCATGACCTTGCGAATACTTACGATATCAACGCGAATTCATCGTGAATGATTACGGCATCAAAGATTTTGTTTAAATTCCAGATATCATCCATTTCAATGGGTGTCTTGTAACCTTTTATAACAAGCTTATCCATCCACGCCATAGTTAGCATCTGGAATAAATTGGCTTGTGGCTCAGGATGGGGTTGAGTGCCTCTCATGACTTCCTGATAAGCTGGGATGCGACCAATAGGAGACAAAAGAGTGACAACCCATAAGCCCGAAATCAGAACTAAGTTGACAATGGCAATAAGCTTGGAAATAACTTTGTGATGCATCACGAACACTGTACGTGCCTGAATGATTGCCAGGCACCATTCTATGAAGATGATTGTCGCGCAATGCAACCAAAACGAAGTGGGAGGAGATTTGATGTAGCGTGCATTCTTGCATAACGCAACAATAAGAAGATAGCCCTTTTTCATTAACCGTCTGCTTTCAATATTGAATTAAGTCTAACTTACCCAGACAGAGATGGACACCAAAGATGCCCAGCTCAAATGACTACCTTGATCATGAGGATGGTAGACCACAAGAATGAGGAACGTAATAATGTGGAAGACTATCAATGCGAGCAAACACATTTGTTCAAGTGCAGCTCTCAGCCGCACTCTTCTCGGTCTTAAAAATGCAATCTCTAAATCCTTCTTGTCACCAAGGTCGCGCGTCGCTGTTGGAGGCGCTAGTGGATTGTCCACGTCCAGTCGTGAGACCAAAGCTTCTGAAGCCTCTTCAAATTCATCATACTCTGCCGAAGCATCTGTAGTGTTGAGTCTATAAAGCTGTGGGTAGTCATCGTCCTCGTGATCTAGTAGCCCATCATCGCCAGCCGATCGTGAACTAGCCGGATAGATGAGGCCGCCTGAATTCAAATCGACTTGTTTCGCCCGTCGTGCTAATCTCCGAATGGATTGTTGCAGAGGATATACAAGCAAGATAATTGAGACTCCCAAGGCAACAAGAGGAATAAATAGTTGTAAATATCTGAAATGATTAACATTCAGATCGTATTCTGCATATTGTCACGGGTCCCACTCACATCTCATTAAAGCATGGATTGAAGTCAACACCTTGCCATATGAACGGCTTCTCACAAGTGTAGAGCAGCCCCATGGCTCCGTCAAAACAAAAAACCTCTGCCAAGCTAGAAGACAAAAATTCAATACAAAGATTATACGAATTGCAACAGCGTGCTGCGAGATCCTTAACGTACACATTTTTTTAATGCGGACTTTAAGGCCTTAAAAGGCTTTGTTGCCCGTGGACCCGTGGTTAGTCCGGTTAAGGTTTGATGTTAGTAAAGTTAACTTACCTAGCGCGCGTTAGGCGGGTGCCATAGAGTAATAATACGAGCTCCATTGACGCCCGCATATTGGCAGCTGGAATTGTCATCAAGAGAAATGTAAATTTAAATGAGTAATAGTAGTTTACCATTCTTCAGCAATTAGGTTCCTCCCCCGACCGCCCAGACATAATTTGATGAACATCGGAGCGGGTCATGGGGATGACTGCTATGTGTATGTATGTATGTACGGCGCATATGTACAGTACCTAAGAGAATTAACTTAGTAGCAAGGGGGATTATTTGTGTGGGCAAGCTTCTCCGATGAGTGTAGCAGGTGAAAAGTGCTCGTGCACCTATGTTGCTTTGACTGGGCAGCAGCACGGTCGACGATAAGGTACATACGCGCACGGGGCACGAACTGCTAATAAGCCTGAATAGGGGTTTTAGTTATGGATCGTGTCCAAAAATTTAGCAAATACCTTACCGTACCGATGACCATTTTCCCTACTTTTTTTTTTTTCGAGAAGAACCTGATTTGAACAGGTGGTTTAAAGCGGAATATTTGGGCTAACTATTCAACATTATAATAATCATGTCGCGGGTTCGAATCTCGTTTTTTGTCCTTAAACAAGCTGTCTACGATAGAATCGCAGAAGTATTTTGTTCATACGTAATACAGCAGTATTTTATAATTTCCATTATTTGCATTTGAGACGAATCACGATGGTGTAGCCAGGCGAAGACCCTTTTTTGCATTTTGCTCATCCAGCAGATCACAGCATGTCTTTTACGGAACCCATGTGATAACCACTCTCACGATCAGTCTGTTTGTTCACATCGTGCTTAAGACCGCCATATGCATGTTTATGAAACTGCGACTTGCCATATATACGACTGCGACGCATAGTTACTGATAATGGCTCATTTCTACGAAGTCGAGGCCGCTCGTTCAGCCGCGTTACTACAGTAATATTTTAGCTTCTGGTTTCCCGCTTCAATTATTACAAGCCTCCCGGTCTGGTGTTGGTCCTACCATTGCCAGTCTTGATATGTATCGTCCAGTTACATATTACAGTATGAAAATCTTTATCGCCATTTGGCTGCCCCAGCCGCACCGTATCGAGCGGCGCGAGGCTCAAAACGTAGGGCTGGGGCTAAATGCATGATTAGGTCAAGGGTATACTTGCAGCTAGTACAAGCCCCTCACTGCTCGGACACCGAGCTGAGAAGCGCTCATCGAGTTCTTCTCGCATCTCGGCTTTTGACCATCACCAAGCCGGTTTCTAGTACAGGAAAAAGCTAGCGGAAGCGTATAGAAAAGCCATCCATCGCTTTAAAATTGGCAGCAAGAATTCTTTTGCCTCTTGGTTCTTGCTTGCGGTGGAGGTTTGTTCTCACATAAACATGGATCCGCCTTCACCAACGTCAACACCGTCACCGACGTCAGGGCTGCAGATGACCATGGCGGCAGCTGCATCGAATGCATCAGCAAGCATGGCACCTTCGAAGCGCGATAAAAGAAGGCTTAATTTGTCCGAGCGATATATGCAGCTGACGACGTTGTTTGCGTCCCAGAAAGACAACATCTACAGCGACACCTTGCAGACATTGCAAAACACATTGGCGAATCTGCACAGCTCGACGAATCCAGACTATATTGAGAGTGCGATCGATTTAGGTGAAGAGCGAGACGAGGATTTGGCTTCGCTGTACCTGTACGAACAATTCTTAATTGAACGTGCCGAGAAAGAGTACGAGCGGGACGTGCAGCTCGCGGAGGAAGAGTATGAGACCATGGCGATGGGAGTCCGTGAACATTTGTTGAGCAGACTTGAGACCCGGAAAAGAAAGCTCAGAGAAGATAAAGAGTTGCTAGATATCGCCAATGATCACTCGCTGTTGCTCTCTGTGGCTGGCTACCAGACACCCGGGTCCCCCGGCGGCAACAACTCTAGTGGTATGATGGGTTCAGTAGGCGAACGTCGCAAGAACTTACGACGAAGAGGTGAGATAAGTGCTGCCTCGGCTATCATGGAAGGAGGCAAGAAGCGTAAGCGTGGAGGCCGTGGCGGTGATCGCGAGGAATTGGCAGCCTTTTGGAGCGACCGAGACGCGCTTCCATTTGGACACAGGGAAGAAACACCGACGACGACTCGACATCGTGAAAAGCAATTTGCAGGATTACATGGGCTTAAAACAGACGAAGCAAACGACGATCTAGCAATCTTACGCAAAAAGAAGAAACGGCGCTAAAATCCAGCTTTACGGGTAGTTAACTGCGCGGGCGTTAAATTTCAGTGGGTTTTTGTGTTTATAGTAAGAATTGTAGGTTACGTAGGAGTTAGACTTGATAATTGAGGGATTTTTGTCATGTGCGTCTTTCTTCGGTTGATCGTTCACGGATTTAAAATTATGCCTGCTGCATTCAATTTCTGGTCCTTCGCTTCCCTCATTGGCAGCCATTCCACAAAATTGCAATGGTCCGCCAGGCGATTGCGCAACTTCTCCTGACCCGACAACCCCTGAGAGTTGTGCATGCATGTGTGGAGAACGACACTTTTGGAAGGCCAAGATGAGGTGGATTAGTAAAATTTGTACATATTTGTTAGTTTTGGAATACTTTTTTCTTGCGTTTAAATTAGTTTTAAGTTACTGCCCGTTGACTTGACGCTTGGTGTGGGCTGATAGGATGACCTGCGCATTGCGCAAGACTAAGTCCAACCTTGCTCATGACGTTTTCTTTTCTCCACTTGTGAAATATAAAATGTCATCGATCCCCACGACTAACCCAATGTCATGTATTATCATTATAAAGTATTGCTACTGGTAAAATGCCTGGTTCTCATTTTGACACTCTCCAAATCCATGCAGGGTGAGTAAACTTTGACTTTTCACCAGCCCATCGCTAACAAGTGGCCAGCCAGGAGCCTGATTCGGCCACTAATGCCCGAGCAGTTCCAATTTACGCGTCTACTGTATATACTCAAGTCTTTATCTCGTCGCTTTTACTTTGCTAATTTAAAAGTCATTTGTGTTCAACGATTCTGCGCAAGGGGCCCGCATATTCGGACTACAGGAACCAGGAAATATCTACTCCAGAATTGGAAACCCCACTGTCGATGTATTTGAGAAGCGAATTGCTGCACTAGAAGGCGGTATCGGAGCCGTGGCCGCATCATCTGGTCAGTCTGCCCAGTTTATGTACGTTGATAAGTATTGGTGGTGATATGTATGTGAGTTCTCTAATTATTAGGGCTATCACTGCACTAGCGCATGCTGGAGACAACTTCATCTCGACATCTTATTTGTATGGAGGTACCTACAACCAATTTAAAATTTTTTTCAAACGTTTAGGAATTGAAGCAAGATTTGTTAAATCGGATAAAGCAGAGGACTTCGAATCGTTGATTGATTCAAAGACTAAAGCCATCTATGTCGAAAGCATCGGTAACCCGAAATACAATATCCCTGACTTTAAAGCTATCGCAGACGTTGCTCATAAGCACGGAATTCCGTTTGTGGTTGATAACACTTTTGGTGCTGCTGGATATCTCGTGAGACCTATTGAGCATGGTGCAGATATTATCGTTCACTCTGCGACAAAATGGATTGGTGGCCACGGCACGACTATCGGTGGCGTGGTAGTCGACTCTGGTAACTTCGACTGGGCCAAGAACGGAGATAGGTTCCCAACATTTGTTAGCCCCTCAGAGGGCTACCATGGTCTTAACTTTTCCGAGACTTTTGGCAGAGCAGCTTTCATCGTTCGTGTTAGAACTGAAGTCTTACGTGATGTCGGATCCTGCCTGAACCCATTCGCGGCATTTTTGTTTCTGCAAGGGCTTGAAACGCTATCTCTTCGAGTCGATCGACACGTAGAAAACGCACTTGCACTTGCACAGTGGCTTGAGACTCAAAAAGAATACGTCTCATGGGTTTCTTATCCTGGACTAAAGTCCCACCCATCTCACGAGCTCGCCAAAAAATACTTGACAAGAGGCTACGGTGCAGTGTTATCATTCGGTGCGATTGGTGGTCCCGAAATTGGCTCACAAATTGTGGATAATCTCAAACTGGCGTCAAACCTTGCCAATGTCGGTGATTTGAAAACGCTCGTGATTGCACCATACTTCACTACGCACCTCCAGCTTAGTGAAGAAGAGAGGGATGCATCTGGTGTTACGCCAGATTTAATTAGGATCTCAGTCGGTACAGAGTTTATCGACGATATTATCGCTGATTTTGAGCAGTCATTCAAACTTGTCAAGGAGTCTGTCAAGTCTTTGAAGAGCTCATGAAATACTATATTGTAAAGCAATGCTAGCTATATTAACCAAATTCATAACAAAATGCCATAAAACCAAATCCCTAGTTAACTATATAATCTCAAGCATATTAAAAAAAAAAAAAACCAAACTTTTTTCTTACACCAACAAAACCGCATTCACACAACCGTCGCGATCAGGTTCGTTCGTAACTTGCGCATATTTACCCCAAACGACTTTACCACCAGCAGTAACCAGTCCAAGCTCCGAAACATTGACTTCAATAATTGTACCTTTAGTCAAAACACCAAGCTGTGTATAAAGAGCATTCTGTGGGTTCTTCTTAACTGACAGGATCGGTAAGTGCACAGTCACTCCGAGTTCGGGGTGTGTAACATTAGCCTTCTTTTGTCGCAATGCTGATGGTCTGATGATTCTCTCAAATTTAACAGGACGTCTTGTAAATCCTTCGCCAACAAAAGTGTGCTTAGTGATCATACGTTTCCAGCTCTTATGCTTGTTTTTACCAGTCTTAATAACCTTGAACATTTCTTCCTCCGAAATACCTCTGACCTTAGGCAACGGCACCACAAACTTGGCAGCCTTCTCCTGACGCTTCTGTTTAATTGAAGTAGACAATGCCTTAGCCTGGTTCGTATCCTGACGATCAAGCAAGTAAGCAGGAACACCATCTGGATCCTGTGGCACCGAGGTGGTATCCTTGACTGTACTCTTTTCATGCTGCTTGATCTTCTTCTTCATCTCAATCTTCTCTTGATGTCTCTTCTTGTTGAACATCTTCGCCCGGAAACCAGTTAATCGTTGGGCATCTTTGGAAATCCGGTGTGCCTCTCTGGCCTCTTTCTTGCGCTTCCGCTCTTCGTAATCGAGCCTTCGTCCATGCTTCTTGATGTGCTCTTCAATGTAATCATTTTGCGGCTACTAAGTTAGCTTTAAAGTCATAGTCCCTCCAAATTGCACTCACCATTGTGATTAATTCAAAAAAAAAAAAAGAAAAAAAAAGCCTAAGCCCAATATATGCAATGCCTTTGCTCTAGTCGCTTATGCTATTCATTTAACCCAGCACTTGGCTCCAATTTTTTTCTTCGCCGCCAAAAAACAATCGTTGGGAATGTGACATTTCCCGCTCGTGAACCCTGAGCCCTAGGTGCTGCACGCGCTTGTCAAGGGTGACACTCCGATGGCGGAACGCGAAATTTGAGTCGCGAAAAGGCGCGTAGATCTCACGTCTCAAAAAAGAGAATCAAATTCTCAATCACCCACACACACACGATTTGCAATTCATCAAATTT
Source organism: Myxozyma lipomycoides (assembly GCA_030564125.1). Taxonomy (NCBI): domain Eukaryota; kingdom Fungi; phylum Ascomycota; class Lipomycetes; order Lipomycetales; family Lipomycetaceae; genus Myxozyma; species Myxozyma lipomycoides. The sequence goes on from JAJLTW010000015.1 coordinate 43,731, forward strand.
TTTCTTTTCTTTGATCGCTGATATAATTCACAATGTTCAGATTTTTTGCAGCTCGCACATCGCCAGCTCTCCGTACTGCCGCTCGCAACTTCTCGTCATCGGCTCCAAAGGACGACGTCGCTCGTCTTACCCTCGTTGGTAGACTCGGAAACAACCCTGAGAAACTCACGTCTGCGAACGGTCGTGACTACGCTAGATACTCGGTTGCTGTTCGTCAAGGCCGTGATTCTGAGACTTCGTGGTACCACGTCGTGTCGTTCGACAACAACGTCGACTACCTCGTCGAGAACTACCCCAAGGGGTGAGGCTGTCAATTAATTCCAGAATGTATATATATTAACCGTTCTAGATCTTTGGTCTACGTGGATGCTACTGCCTCTTTGCAGCCATTTGAGACTGCTGATGGCCGCAGAGTCGCTTCGCTTCAGCTCGTCCAGCGTACGTATGGCGATGCTATTACTCGATCTAAATACTAACAACCAGGATCTATCTCAAAGGTTGCTAACCCAACCAACAAACCCGCTGAAGCTGAGCCTGTCGCCGAGAGTGCTGAGTAAACCTTTGTTACTTGGTTACTTGTATAATGGGTATGGTTTTTTTTTTTTTTTTCAAATTTTCATGATCCTACTCCAATCAGGCTGAGTCGCCGTATATCTGTATTATATAGTCTGAGTCTTTTTGTTAAATACTCCCGCATAAATTTATTTAAATCATGTTTTACATTGATATTTATGTACAACCTTGACTACGCGTTAATTTGAAGCTCAAGCTCCGCTACAATCTCAAGCGGATCACCGCCCTGGAGTGGTCGGGTATCCTTCTTGGGACGATGCGACGAATCGTACTGCTTAATTTTCCTCGGTAGCGTGCGAATATACGAGCAATACAGTAAGAATGCATCCTATTAATTAGTCAAGTGCGATCGAGGAATGATACGAGAATTTACCTTCAGAGCGACGACGATGCAACCTCCAATAAGACTTCTTTCAAGCTGCTCAGGAAACATGCTATTGAACGACGGCAAAGCAGTACTAATTAAACTAGGAATTAACAAAAAAAAACTCTTTAATAATGATACAAAAACTTCACTTACTGCGCAGTTCCAGACGCTAAAAACGGCATCGCAAGAGCAACAACCATCGACACCACGCCCTTGCCAAGCGAGTACCTATTTCCAGCAACTTCGATATCAAACATACCGTTCTGAACTTGCTGATTTGGCACTCCACCGACCAAAGGAGCCACTTCTCCATCAACTTGATCTAGTTGTACAGGTTCAACTGGCTCGACTGGAGCTGAAGCTCGCGTTTCGGCTTGCGTATTCCATTTAACGTGTAGCGGTTTGATGAACCTTTCAGTAAGACGGCGATGCAGCTCCCGTAGTGCAAAGGCCATGAGTAAAGTAAATCTGGGAGTACCTGGGCCAAACATTTCTTGTATGGCCGAAAGCCGAAGCGGCTTTCTTATATCAAGCGCAGAAAAAATTAGCCATCCTTCAAAGATATTGAGAACTGTGGTAGATAACGAGTTATGACTTCGCGACATGCATAGTAATGTAGGTATCATCGGAATCCAAACACTATGCGTGCTCGGTGGTCCAGTCTGATCACCTCTTGGATCTGCTCCAAGTAATAACTGCGTTTTTAATACAATTTTTCCTAAATTGAGTTTTTGAATCTCGTTCGACAACCTAGGTAACAAGACCGACAATAGACTCGTCCACGACGTTGGCTGCGACTTTCTAAGCACTGCGAGTGCAAGTCTAGGCGAGCATGATATTCTGACAACTCTAGCACCATAATTATCGCACGTTTTCCAAAATCCTCGTCCAAATAAGCGACACACCCATAAGCCAAATGCAACTACAGCACCTCTGGTCGCTACAGACTCGGTCCCATTCTTAAGCTTAAGTAATCGCGACGCCTCTGCGGTATCGGTCAGAATCAGCGTGCCACACTGCGGACATGGTGCTGAATCACGATCAGGCCCAAGCCAATCTAAAAGACAAACTTCGTGAGCGGCAAGACTGCAAGTACATGGATGTCGCCATCGTGGATCGTCGGATCCATCTGGTGGAGGCTCGCTTGCAGACCCGTAGCAAATCCAGCATTTTGCTTCATCATCTGACGTTGGCCTTTCGATATTTAAATTCTGCTGTGTATCTGCCATTTTAAACGTTCGAATCTATTGAATTAACTTCATTCAATGCCCATCATTTTTTAGACTCGAGTGTGTCATTGCCTTAATAGCCTGGGCCTTCCCCCCGGCTTTCTTCAACTTCCGAATTGTCACGCTCCCAAAGAGGGTAAATTTACCTTCCCCCTGGAAACCCATCCATCATCAATGTCGCCTCAGTAACTTATAGACATTATTACGACCTCATCAATTAAGATGGTTGATCCAGATCAACCGGTGAAAAGAGGTCGTGGTCGACCACCAAAGAACCCTGGTGCGCCACGACCGCCTAAGTCAGAGCCAAAGAGACGATACAACAAGACCAAGAATCGAGAACTAAATTCATCTGCCGGTACACCACTACAAGTAGAAGAGGAACCGGATGTGGAATTAAATGCGTCTGGAAGACCTTCAAGAAGGGCTGCAACGAAAGCAAGAAAAATTGTATCACAAATTGAGGTGATAAGTAGTGAGAATGAAGACCAAGTCAAGGAAGTATCACAGCCCAATCAAGCACCACAGCTAGAGAAGCGAAAGCGAGGAAGACCGCCTAAAGATGGCAACAAGCGAGGCAGATCTAAGAAAGAGGATAATGATTATGACGAGTTTGTGGATTTAGACGGTGGTGCGGAATCAGAAGAGATTTCTGAAAGCTTTGATTCGACGAAACCAAGGAAGATTACAAAGTTGTCGTCGAAAATTCCATCAAGTAAGAGTTTTTCTCAAATGTCAATTGCACGCCGAATGAAGACTCTTTATGGCCACAGAGATGATATCATGGTATGGGCTATCAAGATGAGGAATAACTGGGTTGAAGAGGCTGTTTTCGTTCCACGGAGAAAACTCGAACGCATAACATTCCCATTACATGAAATTAAGAAATCGGATCCAGTAGATTTGCAACAGCTTACAAAAGTGGATTACGAGGTTGCGATCCCATACTTAGTTCAGAACCCAGCAGAACTTGATATTGAAATTGGTACATGTGAGGATGACATGTCGAGATTCGCAATGAAGTACCTCCAAACCTACAAACTCCAACATGACAGGCAAGGGTTTCTTTTGCATTGTGGTGGATACGTGACAGCTACAGAATGGGCTTCATATTTGCTAGACGATGGCACACAGTTGCTAGCAGTTGCAGTAGTTACGCGACAAGAGCAGCTTGACGTAGGCATATTTGACCGCCGAGGAACCCAGACTTCAATCCAGTTCTGGGCGTACTATAACGCTGATATCGAGCCAAAGTTAGTATCTTTTTTTTTACACAACTCTGGCGCTGCATTTTCAATCAAGTGGTGTCCATTTGTCGATGGAGTCTTTGCTGCCACGTTCCAGGATGGAACTATCAAGGTCATACATGTCCAGACTGGCTCTACCGACACCGAGTATTTTAAAGCTGACGACTATACAAAAGTGATTGAATTGCCTGACATGAGTATCGTGAGCATGGATTGGACGAGTGCAAGTTCAATCGTGGTTGGGTGCAGTAATGGATACATTGCAACGTTTGATCTCAATGATAATATTCCGAATTTGATAATATGTGTCCACGATTCATCAATTCATTCAGTAATCTCGCTTGGCAATTCTCGGGTAGCATTCACGAGTTCTGATGGTCATGGCACGATTGTGGATCTCCGACACGTGGTGGCTGCTCGATGTAGTACGCTTCCGCGATCACGAAGAAGCATGAGCTCAATCACATCGGGGACATGGAGTTTTTCAGTATACTTGCAATCGGTTTTGTTTGCCGATGACAGTGGCGCAACTTTACTTGCTCCGATTCATAATTTTGCAAACTACGACACCAGAATCATGAGTCAGGCACCGGCGAGTGTATCCGTTATTGATGGGTCGTCTGCGTTTCACCCATTCGTGATTCAAGGTGGATCCGACGGACGAGTACTATTATCAAATCCGATATGTAGAATGATGAATTCACGACATAACACCAAATCGAATATTCAAGTACAAATAACCAAATTGAGTTATTCTCCTGCCTTCGACAGATTCAGATTTATTGAGGGCTTTGTGGGTGAACAAATCAACGTCGAGATACAAGCCAAGGATTCGTTACGCAATACAGTATTTCCAAAAGATATCTTGGTAACCACCACGAATTGGAACAGACATGTGGATTCAGGAGCGGTGGTGGCGATTGGTTTTGCCAATGGTTTAGTGAGAATTGAAGATCTTTCCAACTAAGCCACGTGGGATGTGATCGAATGATTTAATAGGTTTTTTTTTTTTTTGGTAACTCTGTAAATAATAAATGTCGGGGTACGATTTTTGGTAATCGAATGCAAATCACAATTTATCCAAGTCAGGACAACCAAAATCATCTAGTTTACTGAACTTTAATCAATTAACTACTATGTACTACAGCCGGCTTATCATGTGATGGATCCATCGATGAGATGAGCATTTTTCCCTAACGGCATCCGTCAAAATCCTTCAAGGTTTAGAAAAAAAAAATCGAGTCTGCTGGGCAAGGTGGGGTGGGTTAATTTTGCCAGTGCTGTTCTTCAGGGCGGAACCCAGGTGGGGGGACCGTGGTCGGAGTTTGAAAAAAAAAAAAAAAAAAAAAAAAAGGTGCTATAATAACGCATGAACTTGGAAATAGTGGTCCTACTCACGAGCTTGGCAAGGTACCTCTTCTACTAAAAAATCACAAAAAAAAAAAAATGGTTTTAACATTAACTTTGTAGCATGTAACGGAATCTTTTAAAAATCTTATGCAACCAGTCACGAGTCCCACATATTCATCCGCGCCTCCCCCCCCCCTTGCTGCGGTAAAAGCGCCTCATGTCCGGAAATAGTTTAGTTTAAAAGTCATGCATGCATATATGCATGGCTCATGCACCGAATCGAACCAGAATTTTTACGAACATTTTTTGACGGATTAGGAACTGTAATTTAAAAATCAGCTTAGATAATAAAGAATAGATAACTGAGTGCCTTCAACAAGATATATACAGATGACAATAATAGCTTTGTAAAAAAAAAAATAAATGATATCCAAAAACACCAATAAACCAATTAATATTCCCCCGTACTCCTGGTTATATACAGAAAAAAACAAAAATGCCAGTAAAGCTAATGTTCGGCTTTAAATAAATTGCGGTTGCGATTGTCGTCTCGGTTTGAACATTGCAAATCTCTTTTGCTGAGAACTATGTGATGGTGGGGACGGTGGTGGTGAGTCCAGTGCACTGTCGTACAACGTAGTCTGTAGTTGTTGCTGCTGTTGTGGAGGTGTCGCATAGGCGTAGTACGACGGTTGCAATCGCGGGTCGGTCAAATCGATTACCTTTGGAACTAAATGGTGACTCGATTTTGGCGAAGACTCTGTCGATGACACTGGTGTAGCTACAGATTCGATCGAACAAGAACTTGATGAACTGTTATTGAGAGCTTGCTGTAGTTGAGCCGACGCATTGAGTGTAGGTTGAAATGTAATTCCAAGTCCGTTTGAATTACCCAGTTCTCTAAACACATTCGAAAACTCATCATTTTGTCGTCGTTGCCGAACTTCCTTGCGGTTTCTAAAAGGATTATGCTTAGAGATTGACGCCGGTGGCTCGAAAGTACCCATTGATGGAGTCACTGGTGTCATGACACCGTGTTGCTCCAAAGTTCGTCGCGGCGGAGTCACTGGCACTATCGGCTTGGGCGCAGCTGATCTCAAGTTAAATTCGTCCGTGCTGACTGTGAATCGTTGAATATTTCGAACCGCATGTGCAATCTCGGGTAATGTGATGCGAGTAGTTGGGTTAATGTCGAACATGCGGAGAAGCAGAGCATTAAGCTCGGATGAAATGGGCAGAATCTTCTTCAGGTATGATTTTGATCGTACAAAAGCCTTGAATGATTGATCGTTCATTGACGCCGTCTTCCATGGGTTCCGGCCGCAACTAAGATTGATGAGAATAACTCCGAGTGACCACACATCGTTTGCTGCCGGCAAATATCCATACATTGACGCAGTTTGGCATTCTATTATAAGCAAAAACAAAGTTTCATCAAAAAAAAAAAAAAACAAAACCATCGACATTCTTACCTGGCGACATGTAGAAAGAAGACCCGCACCCAAACTCATAAGAGTAATCATCTAAGGTGGCCAGACCAAAGTCTGATAACTTGACAGTAGTGCCCGAATCGCACACCAACACATTCTCTGGTTTCAAATCACGGTGATACACACCAAGAGCATGACAATGTGCCACAGCGTCCACAATCTGAAGAAATACGTGTCGAACCAGCTCGTCAGAATTTGGCCGGCCCATGTATAGTTTTCGCTCTGTAATGTTGGTAAACAGGTCGCCCTCGGGACAGTATTCCATCACAACGTAGTGGCCATCTGGCACATCAAGCACAGCATGCACTGCGACGATATTCTCATGTCCAGACACTCTGTCAAGCAGTGCAATCTCCCGGTCGAGTGCTTCCGGCTGGGCCGACGACAGTGACAACCCGGTAAGCTGGTCTCTGAGCAAGGCCTTGACAGCAAACTGCACACCAGTCCGCAGGTCAACAGCAGCAAACACGACTCCATATGCACCGACGCCCAGTACTTCGGTCAACTCAAGATTCGACCCTTGTACGACCGAGCCGAGCCGTCGTGACGCCTCGACAACCAGGGCCTCGTTGGCGATCATGGTGGGTATTGAGAAAAACGGCTACTCACAGCAGAACTGGAAAAAGCAGAACTCAAAAAAAGCGTATAATTCTGAATATTCTAGCTGTCTATTATAGACAAATTATATGTAATGTGTGCACGTCAACGTAGTCGAAGTGACCGATAGCGGTCGCAGGTGGCGGGCGACGGTATATAAAAAGATGACGACGACGATCCGGGCCCTTTTTTCCCAACGGGTTTGGCTGGCTGGCTTGCTTTTGGGGGGGGGGGGGGACGCGAACGGCGGTGAAGAGTGAAGAAGTTAACCCAAGAAAGACAGACAGACAGATAGACTGGATACAGTTCAGGAGAAAGAGGCGGCTGAGACTAACTTATTACACCCCCACGACAACGATAAACGACGATACACATATATGAAGAACGAAACCGATGAGCAGGGCATAGATCGTGCGTCAAAGCATATATATATGCATCATCTTGCACGCAAACATCATTCACCGTCGTCCGTCGTCGATCGTGGTGGATGTGACTGACTGCTGGGGTAACTAACTAACTAACTACTAACAGTAACTACATAACTATCTAACTATCTAACTTTTCTTTCTTTTCTGCTCTGATCATCCGCGTCGAACCCGATCGGTGATCAATGCGGAATCGACCACCGCGCGAGGGGGCGGCGCGACGAAACTCACGCATAAGTTTAGTTTACAGTATTAGTAGTAAGTTATATTGTACCTCCCAACATCCCAGAAAAGAAGAATAATAATAATGTCAACAAGTGTAGTAAGTTATAGGGTAGATATTATGTACTGTACATACATAATAGTCAATAGTATTTATTATGCTTCAGTCAAAAAACCCAGGCACCAGCCAAAGGGACGGGCGGCGGCGGCGGCGCCAAGTGTGCAAATCGAACGAACTTCGCCAGGTCCTGCTTTTAAAACTGGTACACAGCTCGGACATTTTGGGCTGGCTAACCGGTCGGTACATACGTATTATGTATGTATGCATATCTCGGTCTCTGGATCCACCGCTGTCGTTCTTCGAAGCTGTGGCAAAACCGGCAGAGTGCCTTATGCTGCTGCTTTCCCAATGATGTAAGCTGGCGCCCCTTTGACGGCGGCGGGATCGACCAAAATGCCATCGACTTCTCTCTCAATTAATTCTGGCAGTCTTCTTCCGTCTCGTGTGCGGGCTCTCCCCGATCATCACCACTTATGTACAATGCTTGCCCATCATCAAAAGTCGGGTCGTAATCACCCCCCCCCAGCGTCAAACCCGCACCGCCGCAAAGCTCAGGCGAAGAAGAAGATGATGATGATGATGCCTCCTGTAACCCACATAAAGTCGGAGCCGTGCAATTAACATATTCGTAGTATATATCTATCAACTGGGATTTTGCCGAGAATGCGCTCTCGGGTAGCTATCCCGGGGTTGCATTTACGCAACATAGAATTCAAAATATCGCAAATATAGATATGCTTGATACGATATGATACATATATATGTACCAATAACTATGTGGATCACTATTTCAACTGCAATCGCTACTACTGTCGTTTCATTGATCCCTCTGCTGGGCAGTGCGCTCAGACCGTCATACTGATCTCCATTGGATTATGCCAGCAGACGAGCACCGTAAACGAGCATTCAATATTCGCTGTCACTTGAACAATATTATTAACTGGTCAATTTAATTATTACATATTTGTTCATTTGATTGCACTGCTCAATCTCCGCTTGAGCTGCTACACAACCTACGTGGCACACCCGCCCTGTCGCTAGCTATGATGTAACTGCATCTAATATTACAGGTTGACCAGACCAGATTGCAAACTACATAGCTACTAACTTCACAATGCCAATTTGCCCCTTAATAGATTGCGACAAACCTACAGTACAAAAGTCTTTGACAAAGTCAATTCACTTCCAGGCGCCTGGCTTAAAAAACGCCCGCCACGTCATAACATTGGTCTCCACGTTTCGCCGCAGTCATGCCCCTGGCTTAGGTCAATTGACAAGTTAGTACTTGAAATAAGACAAGGTAGTAGTTATGAAACGTCGATTACGATCGACTATTTATATCGTTCGCTTGTTTATCGAATCGCCAATCTATGGAATTTGATTTTTTGCAACGTTCACATCTATAGATAGAATCCATCTTATCCATGTATCGATTATGAAACAGCCTTAGATAACTCTTGTAAATATAGATATATACACGCATATGTCATGATCATCGTCAACATCTAACGTTGAAACGATTCATACAATTCCAACATCGACCTCGCAGCGCTTATGGGGGAAGCCTTATAATAACTTACGGGAGTGCTCTCCACAGCGGCAGACGCGCAAGCTCCGTTGTATGGCAATTTCGCCCAATTCGACGTGACCTCCGGGTAACGTTGCTACGTAATTGCTTAGTCAATGAATTGTGCAAACTGCTTACGCTAAGGGTTTCGTGCGCTGAAGGATACTCTTAAAGTTCCAACAATTATGAAGAATATTAAGCAAGTTAAATTGTTCAAATATTGATTGATTAGGCTACAATGTCTCGACAAGATGATCACGGGTATAATTACGAAGATGGTGGATACACTCCATACCACAATACCAACAGCAACGCTGATCCAAGCCAATATCGCAAACAACATCGTCGAACAGTTGACTACACTGGCTCGGTAGCACGATGGAATCACCGACGGCATGTCGCTCCGTATTCGCGGAATCCGGCTTGTATAAGACCTTCAAAGTCATACGTGGTTGATGTAAGTACCGCAAATATTCGTGGATCTAAGCAGACACTAAGAAAGAAAAACAGATTGCTCCGCCGGTGGCATATATCGGTCGGCCAGTAACCTCATCATCAATCAAATTCGTACATACAAGTGTGAACAAACAACGGTACCCAGTGAATTTAGTAAGATGGACCCCGGACGGTCGTCGGTTGATTGGTGCGTCGACCTCAGGCGAGTTCACATTATGGAATGGAATGTCATTCAATTTTGAAACTATAATGCAGGCCCATGATCAAGCCATTCGCGCAGGAGAATGGACACATAATGACGACTGGTTTGTCTCGAGTGATCACGAGGGTATTGTCAAGTACTGGCAACCCAACATGAACAATGTGAAATCATTTGCTGCCCACCGCGAGTCTGTACGTGACTTGTCGTTTTCACCATCAGATGGAAAATTCGTGACCGCATCAGACGACAGTACGCTTAAAATATGGGACTTTAATGAGGCTGAGGAGGAATCTACACTTCAAGGACATGGATGGGATGTGAAATGTGTGGATTGGCATCCTACTAAGGGCTTGATCGTATCAGGATCTAAAGACAACCTTGTGAAGATGTGGGATCCACGAACAGGAAAATGTCTTACTACATTACATGGCCACAAAAACACAATCACAAAAGCATTATTTCAGCCCACCCGGGGAGATCTATTGGCGACTTCTGCTAGAGATGCCAGTACCAGGATACATGATATCCGAATGATGCGGGACGTCGCGATTTTAAGAGGCACAGACGCAGACATGACAACTCTAGCATGGCATCCAATTCATGATTCTTTGATCGCTACTGGAGATTACGAAGGTGGTATAAACTATTATCAGGTCGACCAGTTCCAAGGCACGAGTGCTAAACTCGTCGAATTACACACAGCTATCAACGCATCTAAATCGGCTGTGAATATAGACCCATTTCAGAGAGTTCCTCATGCACACGAAAGCGCAATTTGGTCAATGGAATTTCATCCAGTTGGACATATTCTCTGCACTGGGTCGAACGACAGGTTCGTCAGGTTCTGGTGTCGCGCACGACCAGGCGATCCAGACACATTTACAGACCAGTATCGCGTTGGCGATGGCACAACTGCAGCGCACGATAAATCAGGAAGCCATTATACATAGAAACAAAAAAAAAAAATAAATTATACTAACAGCAACGAATTACCACTCCATCTTGATGCACAAACTTCTCCCGGGCCCCTTTCCCTAACGACGACTATATTACACCATGTTCTAAATCAACCTGACAAAGAAAAACACAAACAATATAAATGCAAAAAAACCAAGCCACGCTCGCCAACCGACTCCAGACTGCTCTGCCATCCGCATCATCCTGGTATACGTCCCACGTAATCGTACCCTGGTCGAATCGAACCCATTTTCAAGATTGTTCATTAACTTTGACGAATCCCTCACTTCTTCACCGATTTTCACTGTAATCTATAAACATCAGCAACTTCTCAATTAAAACAAAATTCGTCTAGTTTACATCTTTCAACATCCGAACTCTAGCGGTCAGACTATCAATCTCACTATCATTCTGGGACTCTAATCCAGACATGACCGCGTCAGAATATTGTCCTTTACTATTCGGCGTCGCAGTTCTAAAACTTGGACTACCTGGTCGTGACGACGATGGGGACGGATCATACCCATCAAATAATTGCGTTCGTGCATCTCGTTGGTGCAACCCACTTGAAAACCTAGCGCCGTCAGTCCAACTATCCAATTTGTCGCTTTGCCAAACTCACCGTGACGAACTCATTTCGTGAGTATCTACGGTCGTCACACTAGACAAACTTTAAATATCCAACCAATTAATTGACAATTTGATTGTTGACAAAGTGTTCTCTGGTACTTCTGAATCCGTCAACAACTCGAATGCCACGTTGGCTTTGAGCAGCTCTTGTTTCTCACCGTGTTTGAGTTTTGGTTCGCGTTCGAACCCACAACGGGCTAGGGTGGGGTTTGCGATGTAGCGCATCTGGTTATGCATGATTGTTTTTATCTGAGCCACCAATATTCAACTTGAAAAAAAAAAAAATAAGTAAATACACAAGATATAGTCTGGAAAGAAAATGTAACAGTGCTGCAGCAAGTAAAGAATAAATATGAATTAATGCAATATTCTGCAGCTGGAGTCTTGGATTATTGTTTCAACTTTCAATTTGTCCCAAATTTGGCAACCCGAAACTCACCAACGCGATTGAAATCGTCGCAAATCAATCCGCCAACAAGGCACGATTGATATGCCCATCCCGCACACATCACATTCGACCCCCCCTCCCACTTTTGATTCAAACGATATATTCAGACTTTGAATACTTTACGCCTTGGGTTTATTTTATGTTTTTTTGCATTCTGGATTGTTTAACATTGCGGGTTATAAAGTTTCGGCAATGCCGCCAATGGCAGATGCCCCGGTTTTTGAAGTTATAATACTTGTGAGTTATTTGCCGACCTGATTTTATATACCCGCCCGACAAGGCTAATTTCAAGGGTGCATCAGGAGGACCTTTAGATTTTGGCGTATCTGGGTTATTAGTTAAGCAATATGTTAGTTCGTGGACAAAAGACTGCTTTCTTGGTATCGATGCAGGTACATACATGTCCGGTGTCGCCAGTGCGCTACGATCCATGACCTTGGGGACTGCAGTACTGCCATATTCGAATGGTTTAGCAAATGCAGCTCATGTTGTACGAGATTTAGTATCGTGCGTGTGTATAACCCATCCACACCTAGATCACGTATCAGGATTCGTATTGAATTCATCATGTTTTTCTGCCGATAACCCAAAGACATTAGCAGGTTTACCAACTGTTATGGATGCACTTAAACTACATATATTTAACGATGTGATTTGGCCGAATATGACGGATGAAGGCGAAAATCCAATCGGACTCGTGAAACTTCGGAGATTACAGATATCACAGTCGGGCAACAACACGGACGATGACAACGACGATGAATACGGGGTATTAGAACCTGGACAAAATCAAGTTGAATACGAACAAGCATGCACTGGATTACGAATACGAGCCATGCCTGTGTCTCATGGATGTGTTTACAATAAGCAAAAAGCGCATAAACCATACGATTCGACTGCTTTTTTTGTGAAGGATGAGAATACCAATAAGGAGATTCTATTTTTTGGTGATGTCGAACCAGATTCGATTTCGATATTTCCACGAAATAGAAAAGTATGGATGGCGGCTGCAGAGAAATTTGTTGAAAACAAATTATCCGCAATATTTATTGAGTGTAGTTACGCTTCAATACAACCAGAGCACTCATTATTTGGCCATTTATCACCGCCTTATTTAATTCAGGAGCTCAAATCATTTGCTTCTTTATTATTTTGTCAACGCGATCATCCACAAAGATCTAGTTCATTTGAAGGTTTTTCGTTCGGTGCACAACAACTACCATCCCTACAAACCCCATATGGACTCAATCCCAATCCGCATATACACTATCATTCAAAACACCGATACATGCAGCAGTACTCACCTTCTTCTTCACGACGTACATCTACTGTTAGTGTAACGTCAGCTTCGTCGTCAGCCAGTGTCAATCTATCTTCAGACGAATCTGTATTGTACCTCACACCACCAGGAGGAGGATTACCACCGCCAAAATTAGGCCCTTTATCAGGCTTAACAGTCGTAATCACACACATTAAAGGTGTTATCTCTACCACTCCAACATCATCAATAGAATCAGTGATTTTATCTGAACTCGAAGACCTAGTCGCGAACGAAGACCAATTGGCGGGTTTACGGTTAGTTATTGCTAAAACCGGACAAACTCTGGTAATATAAATCTGTATTTTTACTATAATACATACATAGCCTCTACTTCTCGTTTTTGTTTAACTGTCATAAGATTCATATGGGTTTGAATTCGGCGCACCAGAGTAGCGACCTGATGAAGATTGATAATAACCCCGTCCGTAACTATTGTCTCCACCATCAACCGCTGCATCATAATCATTCGAATTAAATGGATCTTCTGCTAATTCCACTTCACCAGGCGACAAAGTTTGACCTCTTGAGCCACCGCCACCAGATTTATATTGCTGGAATGCTCGAACAACATATACTAATGACACTGAATATGTTAAGAATGTTAAGACCGAGAATGCAATCGCAGCTCGAACATGAGATTCCAACTTTGCACACACGCTATAGAGATATTGTTGATCTTCAAGTGATAAATTATCGAATCCATCAAACTGAGTCGGATCACAGCTTAATACCCCATGTTTTTCAGCGGCAAGTGCGATGAAGCAGATTAACCAACACAATGTCAGCACGCACTCTGTCGCGAGCGCTATAACGATGTGATGAATCCTCGGTAGAAAAGTCGACGAAAGTGATTGGTAACTAACACCAATTATTGTAATAACTGTCTAACAAAAATTAATATGTATATATATGGCCTTTGAAATGAATGACCTACCACAAAGATAGTAAATCCAAAAATTGGCTCATAAGCCTGTGACGCCAGCCAACCAGTAATCCCAAGTTCTATGACTGCGAAAACGAGTTGTAAACATCGTAAAATTAAAACGACTGGAATTCTAACTGGTATTTTTATACTGTTGAACCTAAAAGCCATTGACTTTTTATTTTATTTTTTTCTCCTCTCTTAGTTGTGGCTCTAGTTGAAATGGATGGATCGAATACAAATTGAAGTGCGTATAAACTTATCCGTGTTTCCGAGATTATTAGCAGTTGGGACATTCAAAGGCACCAAGAAAACCCGGGGGGGCTGCCTGTCTCCAAGCCTAATGTCGTTATCTCCGCTGGTCTACGATATCTGGACTATCAACAAATGCCACGACACTTTCCAGTATACCAGATCCCAGCAAAGGATTGTCCTCACTCAGAGGCTGGGTGTGCATTGACAGCAATTGAGAAATGTTGCTGGTGTAGCGATCGCCGACCACGGGTTGATGGGGATGATAAGTACGAAATTTATATCGACGGCCGAGGGGTTGTAAACGAAGGCTTCAGATGGGCCATGTATTGTGGGCCATGTCAAACCTATTGGACTTCAAGACATGTTGAACAGGCGCAGGTAGTGCATCAAGATGGGATCGTGATCACAAGGGGACAGGAGCATATACATACAGAGGAGGCGATACGGAGGAGGGAAGAAAGACAACAACGACGACAAAGAGGTGAGCAACGACGACGGTTCGCTTTAGGCTCATTGGTGGATATTCAGAGCGAGGATTATACTTCACCGTTAGAAAGCATGTTTACAAGGGCAATTGCATGGCATCAACGACAACGCGAACGAAGCCAGCGGGAGAACGATACTGATGCCCAAATTGCAATCGCGCTATCTCAACAAACTATAGAACAACAAACTGAAGGTAATCTTTTTGTGTTTCAATTTATATATTCAGACTAACGTATATAGTGCTAGCCCCACAAATAGTCCCGAGAGTAGAAAGACCACCGCCATTGAGTGCTGATAAGTTAATTGTTAACATGGAATGCACAATTTGCTACTGTCAAATTGCAGATACGCGTAAGTAAACAAAAAACAAAATGATCTCGCATTCGAGGAGATTACTAAACTTATAGTCTTTCTTCCATGTGCGCATTTAGCAGTTTGCGAGGTAAGTTGAATAACTTTGATTAGTCAATAAGTAATCGCTAATTAAAAGTGGTGCGCAGAAGAAGTTGCTCCAACACCACCCAATGGACGACCACTGGAACGTACTGGCGCACGTTGTCCAATCTGTCGAACCCGGATAAAACGAAAGGTAAAAGTATGGCGACCTTAGTATGTAATTGGAGTCACATCTTCATTATTTGGGTGTCGTAAGAAAAATGGCCTATTTCGGGCAAGTCGGAATGTACGTAGTGACGCGACAACACATATCGCACCACTTAAGACAACTGCTATCGAATCGACCCCGACCATGCTTTTACCCATGCGACATTGTTCAACTGCTTTCTCGCCGATATCATCTTGGTATTGATATCCGTAGTCATCATAGTTGTAGTAGTAATAGTAATCACCACATGCCTCGTCGCTGTATGCACCACTCATCATTAGTGCACTTATAAACCACAAGATCCAAGAAATGCAATCAGCAGTAAAAACAGCATACGGAGACATTCTCGTGCGTCTCAGCATAGCCATAAACCAGTTATCGTCGTCGCTGGGGGTAGTACTGACTAATGACATCCCAGCTGGTGCAAGTAACACGATAAATGCAGTGGCTAAGATTGAGAACGAAGCTGCAGTCAAAGAAGTAATCGAGGCTGCATTGGCTACTGCGGTAGTATACAATCCAGACCTATTGGCCACGATCGTGCCGGTTAGACCTAGCGCTGTGATTGAGGTTGCGATTAAGAGCGAACGGAGGATACATGTCGGTCTAAGTGAATCCATTTTGAAATTTGAGATGAAGGTATAACGAGTATGTAGAGGTATTAAAATCATCAACATCATCATGCGGTGCGTTATTTATATAGCTTGCGATGCATAAATTTGATTATGAATGTGAATTGATTGTGGGACGATATTGTGGAAACCGCGCAGTGACGCGTGGGTGACGCGTGCAAATGAACGACAGAAGTCGGCAATCGACCACAAAGAGTAAACTATGATTTTCTAATCATAACGACATTAAATTAAATATATAAAAATAAAACTGCAAATATTAGCAATAAATAAATTACGCTCTCGTAGCCTCTACAGTAGGCTCGCCAGAACCAGTTTCGGGAGCAGCTGGAGGCGATACTGGAGCCTCTTCAGTTTTTTCGACTGTAGCAGCGGTTGGAGCACCAGGAGCACCAGCAGCAGCAGCAACTGGGGCGCCAGTACCAGTCTGTGACATTTCAACATCTGTATGGGTTGAGGTTGTAGGATCGAAAGTCTCTAGGCCGACAACAACATTTGCAGCGAGCGCAACCAACCATGTGATAGCAGCAATGGCAATAGTGGCCTTTGCGCATTTGCAGGAAGTAGAAAAGGACGACCTGAAAAAAATGCCATTGAAATAGTATCCGTTACTACACGAACCAGGGCCCCAGATGGCAGCGGTCGCGATGAATGCAATAAACCAGAACATATCAAGCAGGGTCTCGAAAATAAAGATGCTGTATGGAAATTTGCCGAATGCATTATCAGCAAGATATCTAGGGAAGATCACACTGAAGAAACCGACATGCAAGATGGTCCACAGCGACACAAACAGATCAAACCCAAGTACACCAGACGTGAAATCGGAGAAGGTGCTGGCAGTCAAGCCGAGTACAATGATCGAGAGCGGCAGTAGAGCGATATGGAGCCACAACAAAAGATTACCGTGTCCAACCATGATGAAGCTTGTATAGCAAGTACAAAAAAGGTCTTGTAAGAGAAACTAAGTGAATGAATAAGAGCTACATCAGAAGACGGAGAGGAGACTACGGGGCCACGGCCGAGTCGACTATATGTACTGCAAGTGTGCATCTTCTGCTCCACTGTCTCGAAGAGCAAGTCACGCTCAGCCCAATCGGGGCTCGATGCCATCATCTCGTTTCAGTCCGCTTAGCAAGGTAAAGTTAGGTTCGCGAACAAAATTGGGCATTGTGTACAAATAAATAAATACATACATACGTACCATCCGTATATAATCCAATACGAAAACACACTTTCTCTGGCATTTTCCCCTGGAGGAGGAACCCTGGGGAGCGGCAGCAGAGCGAAGCAGTTAATGCCATCATAACATGACATGGAGACAGTAATAGAAAATACATATAGCAGAATCACTGTAATCTTTCGTGTGCAAAAAAATCAAGAAAAGAAAAACTACAACAATATGTCGATGGTGGGACTCATGTGGTCAAAGCTTGACACAAGGCAAGTGGGAGCAATTGCACCACTGTTCTCTCGTAGCACTGCAGTATTACAGTATTGCTGAAAACTCCCTCGGCAGCGGCTTATGAAAAGCTATTTAATCAATCAAATGGAATATATATTGGCGTCTCTTTTGCAGCACAATAACAATGCTACACGTACATACTATTTGGTCCAACTCGACAGGACATCATGACATCCATTGTTCGTTCCCGCCGGGCGGAGGCTACAAAAAGCCTCGCGACTTCCGCCAGAGTACGTAGCACGCGTTGCTCTGTCGCGCCAGGCGCCAGCTATATATATAAACGACTTAAGCTTCCTTGCCTGTAGTAAGCGAGTCCGGCGAGTAGTAGCAATAAGAAGAGCATCCAGGTAACCAGAACATCATCTATATAATACATCATAAACACTGATGCCTGCTTCGGTAGGGTTGGACACTCAACCGGCGGAAGAAAGTGCGAATGACGTCATGCCGGTTCGTGTTGTTGTCGCCAAGGCCCGGGCAACAAAGCGATTGTCTGGAGCCTTGACACCCCCCCCCACGGAGTTTATCAATCTAATGTGTATGTACAGTACAGCAACTATTATGTACATACATACGTCGATCCAGAAAGAGATCAACTTATTATAACTATTTGGTGCTTCAATCAGACGCTTACTTGGTTTCGGTCGATGTCTTGTCTAATGTTGCATGCGCAGGTCTGGTCTCGTCGTTGGTTGATTTCCTGTGAGTCGTCATCCCCAACTCCATCGGATCTCATCATCATCAGCACGCCGCCCTGGCGTTCTGATGTCCGTTAGCCGGGTTTAAAGTACCGCCGTTGTTAATGGTGCTTGCATCGATAGTCAACGATTATGCCTATGTGCATGCCGCCCGCCCGCCTCCCTCCTCAGCCGTGCCTAAACCAGTATGTACGTACATAATAGTTCGCTTCGCTGCTCTTGTAACGTATTATCAAAGACTGTTCTATTTTCTTGACTGCTTTCACACAGCCCATATGTATATGTCATGTATGTCTCTGGATCCTTCGCCGTTGTCGCCGCGATCATGAACTGCCCTTCCCGGAGGATTCGCAGTTTGCGCGGACTAGGTGCACTATATGTGGCAAACTGCATATTTTCAAATATCTACTTTAATATTCATACTCCTGATTGGGTAAAACTCAATTTGGATTGTCTCGTTTCATCGGTAAGATGTCAAGCCGTTCGCTTAACTCGGCCTTTCACTAACTTACTAACTCGACCAAAACCGTCACTTACAGCAATCAAATTATTACAATAATAAAATTCAGTTTTTTAAAACAAATTTCACAACTGAAGCAAATAATTTGAGTACTTGCGTGCAGTATGTTCTATACTATGGCAGATGCTACATTGCTGAACAACCCGCCGACGGTGTTGGCGGATACTGTATCGTCAACTTCACTCAAATCTTGCCCTGGCTCTTCATCAACATCTCTTTAATCTATGCGATATTGACCATCTCATATATATAGTTATTAGTAATACTGCCAGCTTTCTACAAATAAGCTTTTTCAGCATTCCGATGCTTGCTTAGGACATGGCTGGCTTCATCAAGTATCTGGTTTGCAGAGTCACCAGGAAGGCACATTTGTGCTGCTTTTGCTTTTTTTATGTCATTTGACGGGTAAAAAGAGACCATCAGTAGAATTGCCATATCCATCGTAAAGCCGATCTCGTCAAAGTCGTGAAGGCCAGCACATTTAATGCTTAACTTGGCCCTCGTGTTTTCCACAAGCACAAGCCACGCGTTTAATTTATTTAAAGCTTCACAAGGAACCCCTTTGGTAACTGTCTAAAAAATCAAATCGCATTCGAAGCCCAGCGGAGACGCGTCGCGAATTTATTAAATGAAAATTATAATATCTTCAAGCGAAGGCTCATAACCTATTGTCTAATTTTTTTTTGGTCATCACGTCTGTGCCTGCTGCGTCAACTGAGCCAGCGGCCATGACTCCTCTTGCCGACACCACTGACGCCTGGCGTGATTTTGTCATCCCTGACATCTCTATTTGTGGCCGCCTCATCTGCGTGTCATTGGTGGCTTCTGAATCGGCCTACCTAATCCTTCGCCCGCCAGCGCGCCGTTCTTCGGATGATCGTCGTGAGCCAAGGTCGCATTATGCCTGCTCTCCTTACAGTTTCTCTTCCGCGCTTAGCATCATTTCTCCAATGCGGAGCATTGGCTTCAGTTCATTGTGGATACAGTAAATGGTAATCTCACTTCCTTGTATTTGTTTCTGGCTTCACAGCTGCGTTAAAGACACACTATGAAAACCTCGCATTACCCGTCCGGGTCCACAATCAATTGGTTGTTCCTCTTGCGTTCATCTACATCTTTGGATCTTGGCAACACCCGGATCTCTGCCCGGGCCTTTCTTCAATTCATTATGGATAAAGCTCTTGTTTCGTCTGCCTTTGCGGGTCCGACTTTGTTTAGCGAGATCCTCACTTTTTGACTGGATTCGTCTCGGTTGATTCATTCTCCAAAAAAAGTTCGAGGCCCTTTGTAAAGAGTCCTGTGGTTCGCCATTCGGACTACCGTACGATATCGGATTCAATTCTGGGCCAGTACGCTGTGGAACAAGCTACACGCTGCTGATCCTGATCTTGCTGCAAGCCATGGAAAAAATCCTCGCGCATCCCGGTCCAAAAGGTATTTCCAAAAAGTCTCGTCTTTTTTACATCAGTATCAAGAAATTGGGACAGCAATCTTGTCGAGAGCTTCTACCGTCAACATCGGTGACCGAAGGTTGTTTTTGGAAGACTATAGGTTTTGGCAGTCTTTGAAATGCTTAGTCTTTGACATTTGTCTCTTCTGATTAGCTTAAAAAAGTTCAATTTCACCGTTGTTCAATGTTCACAATTTACAAAGCTCATGCGTCGCGTCAGAGGCGAAGCCCTCTTACGGGATTCCTAGTGCTTGGGCTTAATCTCCATTTATTGTTGGTGATGGGCCGAAACCGAAACCTTTTAAAATAAATTGCATTATTAAAGGCTCGCTCTATCCTTTATAGTTAACTTATATTCATTCTTCTGGACGAGGCCCTAACCCGTTACATCATGTAGTCCACCCTACTGCCCTGGCCCTAGTATACTGAACACATTACTTCCACAACACCCATGCTACTGTAAGCTTGCAAGGCCGACAACTTACTACTAAACCCTTGTTACCGCATTTGGCGGACAATTTTTTGCAAATGGCTTCCCAAACCAAAGTCGAATAAACTCGTCGCAGCTATAACACCATAGCAACACCTTTGTGGTTATTAGCAACTTTGGCATTTGAAGTTTATAACTAAGTGTGGTCATCATGGGTATATATGACTTTCATTTCATACGGGAGTCGTACTGACTTTATAGATCAAGGACGTGATTACTACGACCAGGAACGGTCGTACAATTCCTACCGCTCGGTGCGTATTTTTTTCTTTCTCTCTTCTATATGGGCTCGTTTATAACTAATATCTAGCGTGAAAGATCGAGATCTCCACCTCCAATGAACGCAGATACCGATCGTCGTCAAAGATCACCGAGACCAGCGTACTCAGATTTCGAAGAGAGACAGGATCGCAGGGTTTATGTTGGCAACTTGTCGTATAATGTCACATGGAGCACGTTGAAAGAATTTATGAAGCAAGGTAGATACCGATCAATTTCTTTTTACTTGCTCAGAGTAGCGTTAACTCATTTTTTTTTTAGCTGGTGAGGTGGTTCGTGCGAATGTACTTACATTACCTACCGGCCAATCGAAGGGATGCGGGTGTGTAAACTGATTTGTACAGACTGATCATTATTGACTTTAGAATCGTCGAGTTTGCGACGAGAGAAGATGCCCAGAATGCAATCAGCACTTTGTCGGAGCAGGAATTAGAAGGTAGACATATCTTCGTGAGAGAGGTAAGGAATCGGCTCTAAGAATTTTGGGTAGTATTAATTAAGTAGGATCGTGAATATACTCGAGCAAGACCACAGTTCAACGCACCACCAAGATTCGAGCGTGGTAGTGGTGGCGGCGGCGGTGGATTTCGTGGCAGTCAAGATGGAGATTCATCGGATCGCCAAGTGTTTGTTAAAAATGTAAATACCACTTCTATTTTACGGTTTTGCTGGGTTGTAGTTGGAACATAGCAAGAAAACGACACGCAACAAAACGGTTTAGTTGAATTTTAAAATATGTTTGGTTTGGACAGGGAAGGCTAATCTGGTTTTTTTGTACTGAAGTTGCCGTATTCGGTAGTTTGGCAGGACTTGAAGGATTTTTTTAGGCAGGCAGGCGCGGTTATACGTGCAGATGTGTTTATGCAAGACGGTCGGTCAAAGGGTTCTGGCCTGGTGGCATTTGCTACTGCTGAAGATGCCCATAATGCAGTTACGACTCTGAATGGTGTTGAATGGATGGGCCGTGATCTCGACGTCCAGATGGATCGTGGATACGGAAAACCACCACCACCACGAGGAGGTGAGTATGGTAGGGCATACGGATTTAGTAGAGGACCTCCAGCGCCAGTGATGACTGGCAACGATTTCACTGATGGTGCCACATATGGTGTTGATCCTAGTAATACGATTCATGTGAGAAACGTAAGTGCCACCCGCTTCTTAGTGTTTGTATTCGGTGTACTAATTATAGCTCCCATGGTCGACGTCAAACGAGGATTTGGTTGAATTGTTCCAAACGATTGGAAAAGTGGACCGTGCTGAGATTCAGTACGAACCGAATGGCAGATCGAAGGGCTCTGGCGTCGTCCAGTTTGAAGACCAGGAGCTAGCCAGTACTGCGATCCAGAAATTCTCCGGTTACAACTACGGCAACAGGTAAGAGACTTATATTAAGGCAATAAAGAGGATTAAATTGACTGTCTAGACCTCTTCAACTGGCGTATGTGCGATACGTTACCCCTGGCAATCAGCGCCGAACAGAGGAGATTGATTTGACGCCTAGAGGCGGAATGTAAAATATGGAACAAGTGTATAACGTTGTGATTGTATTCTAAAAAAAAAAAAAAAAAAAAAGGAAAAAAAGTGTAGTTTTATAATTCTAGGCGTATAAATAATATTATCCCTAACATGACTGGCCGTTACTAACGGATCCAGATTTAATCAGTAGAAACAATATTGTCGCGCGTTGAGCGTGTTATGTATGTCAGGGCTAATCCGCTTCCGCGCCACACCTTGTGTAGACCTATTTCTTTCCTTCGAACGCGTACATTCAAAACATAAACGCGCCGAATTTCATCACAATCCGCGCTATTACAGTTATTTTTTTTGGCTCATTATTTTCGCCATGTCTGGCTGGTTACACAGAAAACGATATTGAAAGCGCGAAACAGGCCGTCGCCTATATGGCATGACTGTACGGAGGGCTGCTTCTCCGTTCTTTATTCCCGCTTCCACTCTTCGTGACCGTATACATGGTGCTCAGCCTAGAAAGACAGGTGCAGAACGCCTTCAGGTTCTTTCGAATGGTTTGGAAAAAGGCCTGGCTGAATAGATTATTACTCAAGCCAAGTTAGGATGTGCTCCAACACAGTCTCAAGTGCTTAAGATGGCGCAACTCTCGCTTGATTCGAACGGCACCTCCTAAAACCTGGGAAAGTCATGGAAAAACGGTCTTTGTCACGTCACCCTGAGATCGCAAGCTTGAAACGTACTTCTATCGCAAAAGTATGCGCTACAGGTGCTTCCGAGTCAAATATCCGCGATTTTTTTAAGTTCGTCGATGTCCCCGAAGTTCGCGCAATTCCTCCAAAACATCGATATAATATGGACGAAACTGGTCTCGCCGAGGGGCTTGGAGCAAATGGCTTGGTTATCAGTCTGGATACAGATCTGAGGTTGTGAGAAAGTCTGGGTCTCGAATTTGGGTCACTGTGTTTGAATGCATTTCAGTAGACGGTTGTGTCCTACCTCCATTTGTAATTTTCACAGGAAATTCAGTCCAGCGGCAGTATTTTCCTTCTTCAATTGGGGAAAACTTTCAAAGATGGCGATTTACGGCAACACCAAGTGGTTGGACAAACAATTCAGTTGCATTATATTGGTTAGAAGAACTTTTTTTTCCGGAAACTGTGCCCTTTGACCCAAATCAGTGGCGATTGCTTATTGTGGACGGCCATGGGAGTCATACTATTGAAGAGTTCATACTGAAATGTATGCAGAACAAATTATTGCTCTTAGTGCTCCCTCTGCACTCATCCCAAGTGACGCAAGCTCTCGATGTGAGTTGCTTTTCTCCGCTGAAAGCTCGGTATCGGCACCACCACTCTAGCCTGGCAACGGGGGATGAAAGCAGTTAAAGAATCAAACAGAATTTTCTTCTTTGTCATTCAAAAGCTCGGCGGGATGCATTTACGAAAGAAACTATAAAAAATGGATGGAAAGCTACAGGGATTTGGCCGGTGTCAGTTCGTAAAGTGCTGCTAAACATAAATTTGTCACAAGAGACGAACCAGTTAACCCCATCAAGATCGGAAACATCACCCAGGACACCACCAAGGATGGTACGGTCGGGACAACTGATCTTCTCAACTCCTAAGTCAAGTAAAGAAGCCTGGCGTGACATGAAAACGCTAGAAGAACAAGTACACCTAAGCGATCCTATTCGGCGACTTTTTGCGAAAGGTGCACAAAGCCATTGACAAAGCTAATGCTACTGTGGCGATTCACAAGCGTGAAATTGAAGGACTTAAGGGTCAAATTCAAAATGAAAAGCAGAAAAAAAGAAAAACGGTGCGTCTTAATGCGAATGATAAATTCGCACGGATCGAAAACGTTGTGGCAGCAACAAGCCAATTGGAGCCAAGAAGGGTATCTAGGGTTGTAGCCAGGGTTGAACAGGATGTGTGACGGGTTAGGGCCCCGTCCAGAAGAATAAGTATATAAAGGATATAGCGAGCCTTTAATAATGTAATATATCTCTTAGAAAGGCTGGGGCTTCGGCCCAGCACCAACAATAAATGGAGATTGAACCTAAGCAATAGGAATCCCGTTAGACGGCTTCGCCTCTGACGCGACAGGATGTGTTAATGTATAATTTTGACTGTGCTACTGGTCAGGAGGTTGGATTGTGATTAGATTGTAATTCGAAATATCAATAGAATTAATTGTGCTGAAAAATTCGACTCCTAAAAAAGTGCCCGGAAGTTACGCGGAAGGGGGTAGGCCTGACTTACGCGTCAACGACCCCTGAGTCAGCGTTTTGACGACGGGGTAGCCCTTGACTTACGCGTCAAGGACCAGAGTCGGCGCTTTGACGACCCTTGTACAGGATGCCCTGTCACCTAATGAACGATTGACGGCAGAATAACAGAAGAGCAGGGAGAGCGATGCGAATGAGAGACAGATTAGCTACCTGATATGTACGAGAGATATGTAGTAATGAAACTCGTGGTGGACGGTCATCGAACTCGACCTGATATCAGCTCTCCCATTCACCACTTACTGTCGGTCCTCTCAACCCATGCGGCATTTGTCAAGGTTCACTGGCGTCGGGATACGCATACGTAATTGTGTCCGTCCTGCGACGGAAAAATTTCTATGTGGAAAGCTTAACCGAAACTGAAGTAATACAAGCTTGTGCATAAAGCTGGAAACTTGAAACCGAGACATTACGTTGACGTGAGCGGGCGCAAAGCAGGAGTAAGTGTGCACTGTGTGCACTATTACGTTTCTGTATATATCTATATGTATATATATATATCTACAGACCCACGATCGTATCTTCCTATCGTTCGCCTTACGTAGCACACATATTTATCAAAATGTCATTGTCTTCTTTAGTACGTCTCGAGACTTGGGAGAAAGATCTAGACAAGTCGTCGCAAGCAACTACTCCAGCTGTGATGGTATCATGGCTAGTCCCATTCCCCACAGCATTAGCATATCATTTGGTAACGCGGGTCATGCTTCAGAATAATGATGGAATAACTTCGCTTGGACTCTGGAATACAGTTACATTTGTTGGGTTACAACTACTCTCGCTAACTGGACTTGCGATCTTGATTTACCTCACCCGCGACCGACGACGAGTCTTCTTCGCCTACACATTTTTGATTACTTTTCTCACCTGCCTGGTCGATAGATTCATTCCTTCAATTGTTGCCACTAACAAGGTTTTTTCAACAATAATCCAGGCTCACGCAATTACCAATCATACCGACGACGTCAAATTTCCGATCGCCACTACTGTCGTCGTGCTCACCCCATGCTTCTTGTGGTTAGTATGCCAGGCTGCTTCGCTTGGAGTGTGTATTGAATACGTCAGATTACAGGCTTGCATAGCTTTTATTCGTTTCAGAATACACCGGTTTGAATCAAAGATAAACTCAACTCGGTATACGTTCTACGACGTGGAGAAACAATACTCCCATTCTAATCAACACGATGACGAAACCGGCGCACTTTTAAGATCATCATCACCACCACCACCACCACCGAACTCTTTTGAGGGAATTCTATTTCTTTACCAGAAATAGAAACCTGTTTTAGGAAACTTTAATGTGGAATTTTTTATGGCGTTTGATTCTTCTTTCTTAGGCAAATAATTTGAATTTCATGGGTATAACTATTTATAGTGATAAGTAGATTGCCTCTTTAACCATCCGAATTCTGAACCTCCCTTAATATCAGTCGAACCACCGAAGCTAGTAATAACACTTTTTGGCAATGATGAACCGCTAATCTTGCTTTTCTATGTTCCTTGTAAATTTTTTATATCGATGTTTTTATCAAATTAAGGCATACCTCAACCTCGGCTGATGACTTTTGCCGTCAAGACGTCGACCGCCGCATTTCAATTGATATAACTAGTATACAATGTCATTCATCTCTTGTTTATACACTTGCGTCCCTGTTAACCTTTTCTTCCGGCTTTTTAACATCCGCATTCACAATATCTGAATCAAACACCTTTTCCCTAGGGATACGTTTCATGATTTCTGCAGGAGGGAAAACCGGTCCAATTTTATCGATCCATCGCCTTCGTTTATCCATCAGTGCCTTGATTCCTTCTCCAAGCTCAGCTGTGACTGCATGTCGACTGCCAACAACCCCATTCATAGGTGCTCCGTTCGCATTTAGAGTTCCCGACTGTGTAATTGTAGTGCCCCGCTTCTTCTTATTTTTGATTGTTCTAGTCCGCTTGATATACGCTTGATCAACCTGCTTATCCAAGTCTTCCAATATCTGAATATACTCCTGATAGGCCATGTGCTCATGCACAAGCTTCTCCACAACTTTCTTTCTCTTTGCGTTTCGAACGCTCACAACTTTAAGTCGTTCCTGTAAATGTCGTAATTCACCACAAATCTCATCATCCTCGCGCGCAGCCCAGTTCACGTCCTCATCTGGACCAAGTATCCCGACATATCTAAACTCTCGCTTGATTCGTTCTTCCAATGTCATGTAATCAGCCTTGACTGACGATACTCGCCATCCTTGTTGCTCTGCAAATGCTGTAGACGACGACATCGCTGCAGCACTATCAGTAGTCGCAACTATAGGATTCCCTTCTTCGCCTTCTTTGTTCGGCGTCCCAGACGGTACCGGCGTCGCTGTAGCGCTCCCATTAACAGCCGCCATTGTATCATCCATTTCATCTTTCATCAGCGCAGACAATATGCGGCTTGCCAACGGTCCACATGACACGTCCTCCGTCTCGAGAATGTCCTCCGCCATATTCTCAGATGATCCCTTAGGCGCTACTGAGCTCCCACTATCAACATGTTCAGATGCTGTCCCATTCACAGCAGCATTCCCGGTTGTCGACGCTGGCGAGAATACTCCGCCATCTTCTTCAGCCCATACTTCACGATAATTTGGACCCAATGGCGGTATTATATACGGGACAAGATTATCCTGCTTTTCATTCAAAAACGAGATATCCTCTTCGACATATGGTCTGAAAAATGGCTCAACCCATGCTTGGAATGTAGAGAACTGTACTTGGTTCGTCAATTTCTGCTTTGAGAAGTCTTCATCTGGGATCTCGCCAGGTAGCAAATCAGCCAAATCGGTGGTCGGATACGATGCTACTCCATATTTCTTCTTAAGATCTTCTGTACCAGACGTAGGCATCTCTTCAGCGTAGTGATGATCATGATCCAGCATATTTAAAGCAGCGGTAGGTAGTGTTTGTGCAGGAACATATTCTGACCCAGGATTTTTAGCTCGCATGTCAACTCTATTTCCATCCAACGACGTCGCAGCTACGGTTTTATCTGCCGCACTAACACCAGGTGATGACAGTGTTCGCTGCCGTTTATTTTGTTCTCCTTTGACTACTTATTAGTACCTTTCTTCTAAACAAAGCTATTGGATTCTCACCCTCATCTTCAGATTTGCGCTTTTTGCTTTCCTCCTCAACAGGTTCAGAATCTGCGACTGCTTGTTCCTCTTCTACTTTTAAAGCAACTGCCGTCTCCGGTTCCTCCGTCTCAATTTCTGGCTCCATAACCTTCTCTGCTTCAGTTTTCGCCTCAGACTCGGCAACCTTTTTTGCAGCAGCGGCGGCCTCCTCCGCAGCAGCCTGTGCAGCAACTTCCGCAGCCTCAGCTGCTTGTGCAGCAGCTTCTTCTGCTTCAGCAGTTGCTCTAGCAGCTTCATCAGCTTCGGCAGCAGCCTGGATCAAAATTGTCCGTTCAGTTTCTAAGCCTCTGAGCAACTTCTGTGACGCGAATACTCTGGTTTGCGCACGACTAGCCAACATCTTCAATTCGTTTTGCAGCTTATTTAGTGCCACAATACTGGGCACTTCGGTCCCTGCAAATGCTGCTATCAACTCGTCGTAGAACACAACTGGAGGTAATCTGTCCTCGTCATCCAACCCGGCGCGTACACCCCGGATCTTGGTCTTGCCCTTCCCTTTTCCTTTCCCTGCTTTCGTCTTCCCCGACATTCTGAACAATCAATTCTAAAACCTCCAGCCGAAGATTTGCAAATATATAAACTGACGTCTGTTGGTGGATTCCTGGGACTACTTAATTCAATTTACAATGGTCCGTTGCATTAAACGTAAATCCGGCAAGTGTGAACAGGTTAGGGCATAAGGGTCAGTAAAGGGCGTTTGCTGATAAGGCCTTAGCGCAAAAATTGGCTGAGTGACGGGGCATCTGCCGTGCCGTTTCTAACAGTTCTAACAGCAGCAAATAAGGGCGCCAAGAAAATCTGCTGCAGCGAGATTTGGCGCAAAAACAAGGCCTTAACCATAGTGTGAAGCAGATTATGAGGAGCGCGTCCAGGATTGGAGACGCGTCGCAATTAACTGGAAGAGTTGCAGAAGACCGTATACTGTAGGGGAAAGTTGTACAGTTCAAACAGGACTAACAAACAGATTATAGGATGGACAAGGAGATTGTTATTGATTTGCTGCACAAAAGCGGAGGAAAAATACTATTAAGAAACCAACATTGGATGAGCGATCTATGAATCTGTGGAATTTGTTCCAGCAAACAAGAGTCATGGAGATACGACTGGATAAGGTGAACAGCAGAAAGGATGAGTCAGAGTTGCATTCACTGGTGACATCAGCATGGTCCGATTTACAGAAAGACCCAAGAGCGTATTGTGAATGGGAGTTGAGTTATTGACTCCCGCCTGGTGTTGGAGAATTGTGCAAGACGGTTTGCGGCACAAGTACGTCGATTGGCGGTAAGAATTATTAAGAACATATAAGGTGGACAAAGTGCTGACTAAACCAAGGGTAGTCTATTTATTTGATGAGACAATAAAATGGGGAGTAGCTGCAACATTGCCAGGGGATGCTAGAGGGAAGGTCACTCCACACACGCAGGGACAAGTGAATTCTTGAGGTTCTATAGAAAGCACCAACATGAAATGAAAGGCTTTCCGGATGGGCAGTCAGCGATCAGAAGGAACAAAAAAACGAAGAAACAAGAGATCGTTGACATGCAGAAAGATGTGACGGCACGCTTTCGAGAGCTATTCTGTAAGTAACAAGTGGCGTGCGATAGAGATGAAAGTTAACTAATTGTAAGCACCGCTTAAGTCGAAGAATATGCCACACGAATGGGCGTTGGCTCTAGAGGTTGTAAATTGTAGGATGGTAATCGGACCGCCTGAGCTGGATAACGTCAATAAGCAGCGCATTTTATTAACCGCGGTTCATAAACTGTACTTGCGTCGTCAACAGACAGAGCTCAAGGCACTACAGTTGCTCCTGGATAAAAAGTTGATTAGGATCATAAGGTTACGCGAAAACGAGAGCCCGCTTCATGAGGTAGTAAAGGGACGCAACTATTATTTAGAGTCAGAAGAAAGGGAGGCCCTTGTCGAATTGGAACCATCTTTCAGCAAGATTCATTATGCAGAGACAAAGAGCCCGTGAGCAGACTACTGTGTCTGTGGATATGGACGAGGACGAGCCAATCATAACGTCCACGTCCAACGTGTATGCTACTACAGATTCTGATACATATAGGGCTGATGTTGATACTTTTATGCCAGATGCTGAAGAAGAATTGCACAATGAGCCTTTCAGAGATCAGCAAAGCTTTGGTGATTATTGAGCGGAAGCTGAGGCCAATGAAATCTTATGTATGTTGGCGCCGACAATTGTCATAAACGAGGAGCAGAATGAATCAGGTATGAGTGAAATTAATGGCCGACTCGGCAAGCGATCGCTACAGACCAATATCGTAGATCCACAAGCTTGTTATGTCTTCGAAGAGGCACAGTTCCAAGGGAGCTACGTCACGCATGCGCAGGTCAACGTCCACCGTGATGTAGGACAATCGGATGACTCGATGAAAATCTTAGGCTCACTGCTTTGGATACGCGGTGAAAAATGGATTGATAGGTTTGGAATCCACTAGGATGACCCATATAATGAATCTTCGAGGGAATAACAGCGTAAAGACTGCTATGAAGCTACGTCATTTGCTTTCCTGCTCGAGAATTAGAATTTTTTGATCGCAAATTGCCGTAAGGTGAATTTTTTATTGTCTCTTCTTCTTTTTGAAGTGCAAACATTATTTCCCTTCCTCTCTTTTTCTTCTTTGGAGCCGGATTCTTGTCTGTAGTTTCTGCGATTTCCGTTTTGCTTGCTTCCGTAATCACCGCTGCTCCTTGTTGCTTTCTTATAGAGCACTCTTGGAAGAACTTCCATTCCCAATGCTGTGTTCAACTTTGGACAACCAGACTTGTCAAATCTTCTCCAACGTACCCTGTACCCTTCGCAACAGTTGATTCAATACCAGTACTATTCATCCTGACAAGACAACGTTTATCAATCTGGATAATCGCTGATTAGCTTGTTCAAGACATATTTAGTCTGCGAATATGAAGGCAAAAGCATAGTGGGCAGTTAATCAACGATATCGGTCTGTAACAATCGTTGGTAAGCGGGTCAAATAAAGGGTAATAGACGCTGTGTCGCCAGACATTGTTCACGATCGAGTCGCATAACCGTGTTTGATAGTAGTCATATGGGTAGATTGGATAAAACAAATGAATGGATGGGCAATATCTAAAGTAGCTGGTCTATTCTTCGATTGAAAAAAGTATAGCAACCAATTGGCACTGCACTGTTTTGTTTAAGGCAACAGACGGCAACGGCAAGTACAAGATCTGAGAAACTGCTACTCTTTCGACTGAAAGACGCATTGATCGCCGCTGAATTTGCTTAAGATTGCTCAAGTTAAACGAGGTGGAACAATGAATATGCTGTGTTGTTATTTGAGAGTTGCATGTCAGTGACAATAACGAGCTGAGATTTCATTCGAATCTTAGTCTGCGACTCTATCTAGTATAGTGTAATACCAATAGGTCATAGATTGAAAAATCAGACTAGCAGAGCCCGTACACGTAGCATTTGGACAGGTTCAATGCGAGCCAGTTGCGATTTACGAATGGCGGTTTGTTTACATTTTGTTCACTGCCAATTTTTGCGAAATTTCCCGAGGGCGAGAGATTTAAAGTTGGGAGCTCTTACTAGACCGTGAATGTAAACATTACCCGTCACACATCGAGTGACAACTTACAAGAAATACTTGACGCTGAAAGACAAGACGGCAAATTATTCGGCATGGCCAGAATATCAAAACCAGCACTCAAAGTTGTAAAACGCAAGGGTTCTATAGCTTGGTGCCAATCCCGATAGAAATGGACGTCGTTTCGACGTATGAACCGGTCCACAACGACGGCGCAACTGTAGAGGAACGCATGGACATATTTGCACGAAAGTTTCTTGCGAGAATCAATAAGAACAGGAAGAAACCTCGATCAAACAAGCCCAAGAATCGCGTTGCTGTAGACGTGGCAATGTCAAGCGATGTAGCATTCGAGAGTGGAGACGTAGCAGATAACGCATTGTACGTGAGAGAGGTGGAAGAAGAAGTCGACGACGAAGAAGGCGACCAAGTGGTTTGGGAAACGGTAACTACATCGACAAAAGTAAAGCTTTCAACGTTAATAGCAAACCAAATACTTACGTCGTAGACCAAAATTTCGCGTCCAAGGGCGAAACTAGTGATAAGACAATTAACCAGCAGAACCGAGAGAAGGCAGACCAAAAGCTACGGGAGATTGAAGACTCGATATTTGAATCATTCGAAAGGTGGCACAATATGACACCGGATCAACAAATCGAATGTGGCAAGCACGAGTCGATATAACACCCGACGTTTTTGCCAAGCAGAATCGCGAGGTAGCCAACTTCGGGATCGAAGGAGGTGTAATAGCTTTGATACATTTCACCGGTATGTAGTTGATTTGCTTGGAAGAAGAATTGCAACTAATAATAAAGATGTTCGATTCATCGAACACCAAGGTAATCCAATCAAGCAGCTGCTAGATTTAGGTTACTATCCGTCCTCCTATGCTCAACCAAAAATCGGGTTTACCTTCAACATGCTTACATTTTTTTGTTGACGCTGTCGCCAGTGGAGGTACAGGTACGATGTCTTCAATGGTAGATGCATTGCAAGAGAATATTGAAAGGGTGCACCGTACCGGAATAGGGCATAAACAGCTACGAAAGCTGTTTACCAGCGTTGCAGGCGTACACCACGTTCTATCGCAAGATGATGGAACAGTTTGACCGGCAGCTTCCAGACATGGCCGGCTTGGCCAACAGCTCTGGCTATGATGTTGCTTCTCACACCAGATACGACAGGTATCACCCTGCCAACAAATGTCCCGCGTGCTATGCTGTGTTGAGAGACGAAAAAAGGACTGACCTTACATTTTTTTCACTTGATGGTAAATTCCAGCATTTTCATAACCAACGATCCGGCCAAAGCGACCTTGCTCAGCCTAGTCCATTCACTCCGTCGTTTGTCATTGGAAACGGGCTTTGGGGCTTCTAAATGATTCTGCAGGACCGTCCAAATGCGACACTGGATTTAGTGCCACTCGTGTCCTGGACCTGACAAAACAAGGGACGTTAGCGGTATTATGAGTCTGGTTTGTCGTCACGGTAGTTCAATACTTTTTCTAGATTTGGGGACTAAAGGCGAGCCAAAAGCTGAAGCTTTAGCTCTCGCCAAAGTGTTTATTGATTAGGTACAATAAGTGGTGTCGATTCAAAACGTGATATAACTATCAATGGCTTTGCTGCTTTCTACGACATTGCGTGCCACCACAATCGAACATTTTCTCAGCTGGCCGACTACATAGCCGCAGAGCTAGGCTCAAAGATATCGATTGTCCCGGTCGTTCCCACATTTCATATCATGGTTCACGAACTGGAATGTAAATATCTTTACCATATAAGCGCTAATCGCTGCGGATCATCAGTTAGAACGAACGTCTATCGGGCGGTCTCAGATATCTGGTTTCTTCAGGCCGATCGTCTGGCCTTGATTGACGGCAGCAATCGATCGACTCGCATCATTTGTTTCTCAACATGCAAAAAGTGCTTTATCTTGGCACCACATTGGCCCGCAGACTAGTTCGCGCCCAAGAGGAACTAGCAGCTGCTGACGCTCATCTACAGGCCGTCCCGCAGTTCAATTCCAAATTGCTCAGTGAACAGGTTATTGCTCGCAAGATGTACTTCAGTTCAACTATTACAGAAGTCGACAATCTGCAGACCATTTATGCTGCGGCAAAGAAATGGCATAATGCTAAGACGGGAAGCTGCCGGAAAACCGCGAGAGGACAAAACTTACACGGCTGCATTAAGACGGTTTACTAAAGTTGTCAAAAAGTATGATGACTCTAACGTGAACGGGTGGGCACCCGATGCGCCTCTGTTCCTCAAATATCACACTTTGCGCCCTCTAATCAAGGCCTATGAACAGCTTAACGATCCTCTTCTCAGTCTGCAACTTGCGCATGAAAACATACATGTCCACCACGGCGAAAAGGAGACCGTCAGAACAGCGAGAAAAACTGAGGCACTTAACCGGTCTTTAAAGGAGAAATTTGCTGTCTACAACAATCAAATTGATTTATATAACAGCTCGTTTACTGGCGTAAGTCGCTCATCTCCTTTTGCTTTTCCACATGGTTTGACTGAACTGATTAGAACTCTTCTCGTCTTGCTGAATTGTACTCTGATGGACTTTCTTCAGACAGCCTGGATCAAATTCACATCCAGTTTTTTGAACAGCTACCGTTTGACAATCGAGTCGGACCTGATCTCTGGACAAAAGATCAATCTTTGCGTGAAGCGATGGATGCATATATCAAGCGTGAAGCGGCTAAAGATGAGCTTAGTATATTGACCTTAGAGCTCATCCGCTTTACAGGATGGACTATTGCCGCTGTCAACGCGCATATTGCGGTTGTAAAATCCTCGACACGTTGCAAACAACTGGCTGCTCAAGAGCTCTATTTGATGCGACAACCTCTGATTGTCCTCATCTTCAGAGCCAGTGTTATAAGCAAATACCTGCCTAATTCTTTACTGACTCAGGCTGATGGTATGTCTTTTTGCCTGCTATTTCTCTTTCCCTACTGACACGCTCTAGTATTTTGAGCTCAAACAGAGCCACGCTGTATAAGCATCGCCTTGGCTTGAATGATATCGTGGAACAGGGCCTCCCCGATCACGAAGAACTTTACCCATGCGCCATCAATGAAGGCAATAACTCTTCAATTACGGAATTTGATGATTAGAATATATACAACAATACTATTTATTTATTATTATTTTTTTTCATTCATTTCTACCCGTCCGTCTGTAGTCCCCCTATGTACTGCATACCCACCTCAAAGCATTTGCTGCCCTAAGCTTGACATTGAGCTGTTGCGATTTGCTGACAGTACACTTATGGCATATGAACACGAATTTAAATCCGCAACATCTCCAATTTTAAGGGTTTATGGTAGTTTACCAACTAAATTCATTCATGCTCGTATCAAATTTAAATGGATTTCTCGAGTCACAATGGAAGTATAATACATTGTAACAATGAAAGGGTAAAAAAACTCTACTGTGTGAAACTGGGCGTTTGTAGCAACCGGTTATAATGAAGTAATTTATCAAACTAAACAACTTATATGAACTCAAAAAAAGACTAGTAAAATGTGATGAACAAAAGAGGAAAAAAATGAATTTGTGTTTGGTGTCGTTTTTTGAATTATAATCCTAGATTACCATCTCAGTGATGCCATCTGGTTTCTGAGTCGACTGTAGTCAAGCAGACCTTCAATCGAACCGAACGCGGCAACAGCAATATCCTTATCCCAAATGTACTTTTGCGCAAACGCCTGGATGTCAGCAACCGAGATATCGTCGATGATCGACTCAACCTCGCCAGCAGACACACGACGACCAGTCGTCACGAGCTGGCGACCAATGTCCTCGGCAACAGCGGTGGTGCCATCAAGCGAGAGCAACAACGAAGCCTTGAGCTGAGACTTAGCACGCTCAACCTCAGCGTCAGAAACTGAGGTAGCCAACCGACGCCACTCAGAGAAGGCGAAGTGGGTCAAGTCATCGATGCCGGTCAAATTCTGGGTGATGAAGTAGATGCCCCACAGACCAGTGTCGGAGTAAGAGGTCGAGAACGACATGAACGAGTTGGCAAGGTGATTCTGGGAAACAATGTAAGAGAGCTTCGAGCCCATGAACGAACCGTTACCTAAGCTGCGGTCCCAGTTGCCAATAATGGCTTGAGCGACCAATGCAGTGTAGTAGTCAGGGCTCTTCCACGAGACACCCTCGACGGCAATAGCAATGTGAGCAAATGGCATCTCATCATCACGGATACGGACTTCAGATCCAACAAACTGAGGAGTTGCACTCCGTGGCGATCCAAGAGCTTTGGGGGTAGCAGATGATGGCAAGTCACCAAAGTATTTCTTTGCCAGCTCAACGAGCTCGGCGTGCTTGACGGCACCGGTTCCGACCAACACCATCCGGTCAGCAGAGTAGTTAGTCTTGATATAAGAGGTTAAGTCGTTCTTGGTAATCGACAAAATGTTTTCCTTCGGTCCCAAGATGGTACGGCCGAGAGGCTGTCCCTGGAACGCAACAGCGTGGAGGTGGTCGAACACGACCTCCTCGTACTGCTTCTCGACTTCCTCCGCTTCACGCAAGATCACATCACGCTCGCGCTCAATCGCACTCTCATCAAGCTTTGAGTTCTGCAAAATATCGGCCAAAATCTCGACGGTCTTCGGAACATCAGACTTGAATGACTTGGCGTAGTAGACAGTGTTTTCACGCTTGAATCATTAGCGCTGTATCAACTCAATATACCCAATTCTATCACTTACCGAAGTGTATGCATTCAGATGAGCACCAAGGTTCTCGATCTCAATCTCGAGTTGCTGCTGAGTACGGTTGTTGGTACCCTTGAAAGCGAGATGCTCGAGGAAGTGAGCGGTACCATTGTTAGCCTCGTTCTCAGCGCGCGAGCCGGAATCGATCCACACACCGACAGTGGCAGTCTGAGAAAATGGAAACTCCTCAGTAGCAATCTAAACCTGGTCAGCAACATACCCCCCTTCAAACCTTTTTTCGAAGCGAAGGCCCTGATTGATATGATATTGCTCTCCTCATCCATAAACTGAAATCAACACCCAATCAACCAAAAACCCCGTCATCTGTAATAAATCTGCAAGATCCACACATACGTTGAAGCCATTGGGAAGTGTAGTATACTCAGTCTTCGACAGCTTCGAGCCGGAAGCAGGTGTGGCCAGATAACGAGCAAGCCTAGGAGCCACCCGTGGCATGGAGCGTCTGATGGAAGCCCGCGAGGCAGCAGCCGAACGCAGGAACACAACTTGAGCAGGCATTCTGAACAATCAACAGCAAGTGAGCGAGCTGTCCCCTCGAACCAAGATGTGTGTTCGGATTGAAGGTGGTATTGACAGCAGTTCGGCACTCTCTACTGTCGCTCTCCGAGGCCGCTGCCCTGTTTTTTTTCGAGTTGCTTGCTTCGAGGCTGCTAGGGTAGGGTCCGGTTTGTGAGCCCGGCCAATCAGGACGCGCATGATTTTGAGCGCTGGTGGTTGGCCCAAATCAAACCCTAGTGCCGGGTAAACCTTAGAGCGGTTCCTTCTCCCCGCGAATGCGCCGAAGCGATTTCTTGAAAGACCAACGATTCTTATTTCACCGCAGAGTCTTTAATATTCGCAAAACAAAAAAGAACAGGTATTCGCAATGGCTTTTGTACTTCGTTCATTTTCGTCGCCTCTCAGATCGTCGGTCAGACCCGTGGTGGTCGCCGCTGGAGCTGCTGCCAGACCGGCCGTCGTCCGGCACCTCGGCATTCCTCCATTGATTCCTCAACCACCTGGTAAGCTTTATACGGGCAATTTGTCTAGTTAAAATAGAGTAATCGGTATGGTTTGCTAATTTGTAGGTGGCATTGTTGGAACTGGTACGTGAGCCCATAAGATGAGGAGGTTGTATCTATTATTCAAATATTGGACCGGAGATACGCGACCACTGTCAACTCAATTTCGGAATTTTCAAATAGAATTTATTTTTTGTTATATTTTAGATTACTAATGATATAGTTAACGAGGCTGTCAAAGTTCCACCTTCTGATAAGACTCACGGTTCCTACCACTGGGCGTTTGAGCGCATGATCGCTGTCGGTCTTGTACCGCTTACTGCCGCTCCATTTATGACCGGCACTGCTCTGTCGCCTGTCGTCGACTCGATCCTCATTTCTGCCACTCTGGCTCACTGCATCATTGGATTTCAGTCTTGCATCATCGATTACATTCCTAAGCGTGAATTCGGAAAGGTCCATGATGCCAGCATGTGGTTGCTCTATTTCGGCTCGGCCGTCACTGGCTACGGTCTCTACAAGCTTGAAACTGAGGATATTGGCTTGACTGGCACTATTCAGAAGATCTGGACTGCTTAGTTGGGATTTATGTTTCATTCTTTTACGGCGTGTTTAGTGACAGGCAGATGTGGGGCGTAAAGATATTCGATGGTTAGTATTGGGTATATGTGTAGATACGGAATATAGCATTTCAATTATTTTGTATACAAAGGATTTGATTTTATTTAATAAACCTGTGTCGCAGACTGCGATATAAAGATATATATCTAGTCTTGCTGCAGTATAATATTGCTTACCCTTATTGATATAGATTACTACTATTTAATACCTATAAGTAATAGTTACCAGTCTATTTAATCAAAATTGCTTAGAATACTAAAACAAGCAAATGGTTTTTGCACGTGATAGTCACGTGCGCGTCGTTTTGGACGAGCCAACAATTTTTCGGAACCGAAAAAGAACAACAACCACAGTTGCATGTAAATTTAGACTTGACAACGCACACAAATGGCATTTACTGCGTCGCCAAATGCAATGCAGATGCAGGGCCGACTATTGATTCGAGCTGCAGCTCAGTGTAGCATGCAGCGACCTGCTAGTCGTTTATTCACTACTACCCGGGCGCAGTTCGAGAATGAAGTTAAAAAGATTGGACGACAGGCCGAGCTGGTTGAAAATAATTACGGAGTCGACGAAGTTGAAAAGATGCTTGTTCATGGAAGACTTGACCTTTCGCCGAAATCAAATCCGGTGAAGCTTGCTCAGAATGAAAGATTGGCATTAAGATATTCGCTTGATGGAACCACTGAGGAATCAGTGCAGGCATCAATTGCATTGGCAGAAGAGACTGAAAGGTTAGTTGATGACGATAGAATCACATTTGAGGATGAAATCCCGAACGATGGAGCAAAGGATTTACCTATGCGTGCGCATCTCAAGCTGGAAGAGCACAGAGAAAAGCGTGAATACAATCGAGTGGCTGCTTGGGAATTACCAATACTTTCCGAAAAGGCAATTGAATTCATAAAGCCTTCAACCAAAGATATTTTTAATTTTAAGTATGTTTCATTCATGGGCCAGTACCACGAGGCAGAAGCTAAGGTTGTGGTCACATTTAAGGCGAGAGATATCGCAAAAGTATACTTCCCCAAGGCGGAGACTGTGGACGACAAGAAACTCAACGGAAAGAGGTTACATAAATTGAAACTATTGGCAATGCAGCGGTACAATCCTGAGACAGACGAGATTAAGATGAGTTCGTTACGGTTCCCAAATTCGATACAAAACAAGCAATTTTTGGTCGACTCTGTCAAGAAGCTGATTGCCGAGGCGAAGGACGTGACGACTTCAGATTCGTTCGAAGATATCCCGCTTGATACTCGACACATTCGAGAAAAGAGAAAGAAATGGCACGTTTTTCCTAAGGATTGGGCTAAGCCACAGGACGCTCCAATGTATCAGGCTCCTAAAAAAGAGGTCGCGTAATCTTGCTTCTCGAGATAGATTTGTATATATAATTTCATCATACGATAATCATGATTTCGCAATATAGTATAGTATTTATCACAGAGTTCACTGTTTACGTTACTACAAGCACATAATGTAAATTATGCACATCTCATTCAATATCCATCGGCACTTCTTCGTTATCGTCAACATTTTCCGTTTGCTGGTCCCCGCCAGTAATATCATCCATACTTGCAAACGACAACCCATTACTCCCATTCGTAGTCGCTTGACCCTCTATTATCTCCTGTGATTCGATTGATCTTGGCTCTTGTTCTGTAGCATTTTCGTTCTCTACGTTGTTTGTTCTATTGGTTGTGATAGCTCGAGATACGTTCTCTACCAAACTATCCTCATTTGTAATCGTGTCTTCGTTGATTGCACTTTCATTAGAAAACTCAACATGTTGCACTTCATCAGATTCTAAGCTGGACTCGTTGGCTTCTTCTGGAGGAGGCGTCCCTGTATCCACCAGCCACGAAATCATACTCAAAGTCACCGATTCTTTCAGGTCAATATCAGATCAGTAAGAAGACTTCAGTTTCAAAGTAAAAAAAAAAAAAAAAAGAAACTTACCATTTGCGCGCTCGTTTCGTTGAGCAAGTCCGGTCTCATTCATAGTAACGCCTGCATCTCCAGGCGAAAGTGGGAAATCAGTCGTCAATGACGTCACACTTAAAACTCTGTCTAATGCACGTAAATACTTGTCCCTGGACTTATAATGTCGCTTGGGATTGAGTAACAGCTCGGCTAATCGTTGAAGCGTGTATGGTGGACCATCTTCGAATTGGTCCACTAATAGGCTTCGCAATGCCTCAATATGCCTTGTTTGTTCTGATGTGACTACTTCATCAGAATACGCTTGGTTTGCAACCTGAATCATATTAGTACTCTGTAGCTCGACACTCAATCAATAAGAGATCACGTACGCTTTCGATTTTATCAGACACAAATGGTAGAAAAGAAGTCCACGTGTCGCTTGACACGTCAAATTCACCTTTTTCGGCAGCTTCAAAAAGCTTACTTTCGTCTAAAACTCACACTGTGTTAGCGAATCGTTCGTTACTTGACCAATGGCATCGATATTGCTCTTGTCATGCGACATCCTTAAACATCATTAAACTCACCTGATTTCATTTCCATATCTCTTCAGCCTCGTTCATGTCTAAGGAAACCCAAATCTATCTAATTTTGGTCTTATTTCCTCATGTCTGCTGGAATGCCTATCACCTTTTAAAATAACCGATCGTCTTGGTGCCCAAAGTTGGTCCTGACTATTAGAGCCAACAACTTCGCCGGGATCAACTAAATGTTGGCTGTGGGTTAGGTGAAACATGCCTGCCTCCGTCGGAGTCCGAAGTGCGGACGCGTTTCGCTAACTGCAGGCACTGCTTAGCTATGTATTGCTACAATTTGAGTTGCATATCGGTATTTATTTGTCGTATTACTGTCCAAATATACATGTGACATTCTCTTCTCATGACATCATCGCTACAAGCAATTTTTGGTAATCGCCAGAAGTCTCGCTCTTAATCCGCGATATCAGATCCCTATTAAACACCTGCCGGTACGCCAACTTGATTTGACCGACAAGATTTGGATCCCAGTGATATCTGACCACTCTCTCAATAAGCAACATATCTTTGGTTCCAATACCACTCATGCATTCTTCCAACATCTCAGCATAGCACGTAGGGGTGTTGACCGCCTTCTTGACAATATATAGCAGCGCCTTCTTCATGTGCCCTGAAAATTCAGATTCAATGACGGATACAAGCCTCTTGTGGTGCGCCTGATAATATTGCGTTGCAACAGCCTTGATATGATTATCTGAACGATTGGTCAAAATCGAACATACAAGGTTCTCATCAGTACCGAATCGGCCCTGGGTAGCACGATACAAATCTGATACGTCGGTTTGAACTCTACCCGGATCCACAGGAATCCATTCCTCCATTCGAGAAGCTTGCATGACCATTGCAAACATACGCTCGGTCGCCATCGACAAGTCTTCACTGACCACAGTCTCGAGACCCTTGTTGTGCCGCTGACGGAATACTCCCTTGATTGCATTTAGCTCAGCGTTGGTGCGTCCTAGCACTACATCGTTCAACATGAGCTCATTCGTGCCAGCACCATCAAGTGCCTTGTACACATTCCCGACGTCCGCACCAACTGGGCCTGCAATGATTTGTAACAATGCGTCTTGAAAGTGACTGCCGCCGCGAGTCTCTTTGGAAACAACTCGGCTGAGCGGCTGGCCCTTGACTCGCTCGAATGCAACTTTCAGACTCTCAATCTGCGCCGGGGTTTTCTTAGCTAGTACCGCAATAAGTGACTTCTCATCTGTGCCCAATCCTTTTGTTGCTCGGATAATCGTTTGCACGTCGTTGGTAGGGTCGTAAGTTGGATCACCAACGACTTGCCCAATCGCTTGGGTTGGAATAGCCGATCCACCAGAGTTCTGTAGAGGAGGTTGTAGTGGTGACTGGTTATATCCTTGTTGTGATTGGCTATATTGTTGCGGTTGACTGTATTGTTGTTGCTGGGCATATGGTTGTTGCTGCGGCTGATTGTATTGTTGTTGTCCATATGATTGCTGGTGCGGGTATTGCTGTTGTCCATATGGTTGCTGCTGATATAGATGATCTAATTGTCCATAATGTCCTGGCTGCTGATATCCTTGTTGTTGCGAATACTGCGGGGGATATTGTTGTTGCTGGCCGTATCCTTGTTGGAATTGCTGCTGGAGATATCCCTGTTGAGGATACATTTGATTGTAATTATCGTTATATTGCATATTCAGCGGTTGTGGTTGTTGTTGTTGTTGTTGTAGTAGTGGAGGATATTGCTGTTGCTGTCCCAAGTTCGGCTGGTTGGCACTGGTGTAGTAGCTTGGGTGGCTCTGGTAGCCGTAATTATTCTGATTAGATGCCATTGGGCGTTAACATATACCCTGGTGTGCAGCAAGCAATAGTCAAGATGACGTGGGCCAGGTCAATTACACAAGCTTCACGTCAATTCGCTGGTCCATATTGTGTGGGTGATCGAGCCCAGCCGAAACGAAACTTTTAGCGTTGGACGAAAGCACAGCCGCTGGGCGCAGGCGAGGCGCGGCTGACGATAAACTTGTGGCTGCAAAAAAAAAGGGGGTCCTCACGTGCACAGCCCACGACTGGCACAATACCGCCTCGACCGGCAGATGCCATTGGTTATATGGCGATGGTCGAACGAAGCGGTGAAGATAATAGGCGTATATTATGGTTAATAATTTAAGGCTATGCTTAGCTAGCGAGATGGAAAGTGTGATTAAACGGGATGGGCGGGGTGATAACATCGTATGTAACCGCGGCGCACAGAGTATGTAAATGTCACAAGATTCTTTCTACCATTACAGATCGTCGCAAAATACAACAAAACGGAACACCGAAAAGTAAAGTTCGTAAAAAAAGCATCACCCAAACATAGTTTCAGACCTTCGTGTACACCAGCAAGAACAACCAAATCTTTACAGTACATGACAAGTAATAGTTTGGCGACTGTCGGGCCAAGCGACGATCGAAAATAAATGCAAATGATAAAAGCACAACAGTATGTAAATCCAAAATCATAAAAACTAAAACAACACCGTCCAAAATCCCAGTTTCTTTTTTTTCCCTTTCTTTTTGCTAATACAGTTGGAGCATACGTTTTAACAGGAAAGTGTGGCTCTCGAAATACTCCCAAATAAGTCTTAGTCTAGCGACATTCTTCGTCTGATGGGAGTTGTAACTGTACTTCTATCCTCTAGTTCGTATTTCTCGACGCTCGTTTTCCTTAGCAAGGGCGACCGTGATTGTGGTGATGAGACTATAGAAATGTTAATTACGACGCTCCGACAATTCAAGATCTGATCAACCTACCGTATTGTTTTAATCCCTTATTGAAGTTAGACATACACCAACTGGCGATGATAATAGTTACCACAATCAAAAACACCGTTATCACAGCTACGGAATTAGGTGTCTATTTGGCATTTATAATAACCCTGCCACTTACCAAATACTGTCAAAGTCTTACGAGCAGCGACATATTTATATGCTTGCGAAGGCTGGTACATCCGCACAAGCTTGAACAAGAAATAAGCCATCCCAGCAAAAAATATGACAATCATCGAAACCATTCCGTATGTTGATTCGTGTCGTACGCTCAGTTGCGTCAAAAACAGAATAATGATAGTAGCTGGAATAACGGCAATTGTCAGACCAAACTCGACATCCTTTGTGTTAAGAATGATTACTACGAACTGAATCGTGAATCCAAGAACTATAATATGTTAGTATCAGCTGATGTATCGCGTGGATTGTACAATTACGCACAGAAGAAGAAATCGAATTTAAGGAGTGTGATGAAAATTTGAAAGACTAAATATCGTCCTTTCATTTGCAGATCGGCACCAATTTGCTTGTAAATAGTCCAGCCAAATTCCTGATATAGCTTGAACGTAATATATGCTAAGACAAATCCAAACACTCCAATCACAGCAATGATCGCGATTAAAAGGGATTTAATATCTGCCGTTGTTAGGATATATGTATCATACTACAAAAAATTATAAGACTTACCATCCCATGCCTCGCCCGCTAAAACAAATTTTTGCGGTTCGTTGACAAGCTTGAGAGCGGAAAGCACCTCGATTGCTGTCTTCAGTTGTTCGTATTGGATTCCTGCATATATCAACAGAGCAGTGTTAAACAGGCACAGACCAATAACCTGAAAACAATTAGATATGCACTATGACATTTAATATCACTCATTCGTTTACAATACCTGGATTGTGTTCTTGAGCCTTAAAGCATCGTAGGCCAGTACCAGCTGGTATATCTAATGACAAGTCAGTTACGCCCGAAATTGCGCAATCGCATATTTCTATGCATTCTGCGGCAGTTACCCACCTCTCCGAAAATAAACAAGGCCAGATATGTAGGAATAGCAACTGTGTTTGAATTCCTCCTCTGCTCTGCTGTGATATCGGAATTGATGTTTGCTTCAAACTTGCCGAACACATATCCTTCAAGCGCGAGCACGACGGCGGCCTCCACAAAGATCACTGACATGAAGCCGATGCTCCATCGTGTATTAGGCACATACATAGTTGCAAGCGGTACTGTAGTATCCACTAGTCGATTCTCTGAGTCTTTCTCTGCAAGACAAGGTCCTAACTGGCCAAAGGGGGAGGGGACAATGACTTTTACAACCGCTGGACGGTCACAAGGCGAACGGCTAAAAGTCGATGGTGCTTACGCGACGGCCGCAACGACTTTTTCCAACACGAGCCTGACAATTCCCACCGATTCAGAGCCAGTCTTGTCAGTAAACGAAAAGCGAAGCGACGGTGCCAGTGTGAAAAAGATATTACAAGGTG
Source organism: Myxozyma lipomycoides (assembly GCA_030564125.1). Classification (NCBI taxonomy): domain Eukaryota; kingdom Fungi; phylum Ascomycota; class Lipomycetes; order Lipomycetales; family Lipomycetaceae; genus Myxozyma; species Myxozyma lipomycoides. The sequence goes on from JAJLTW010000015.1 coordinate 88,359, forward strand.
GTGGTGGTGTATCCAACCCTATTTTTCTCGGTGCTCGGCTCTGCAGTAATAATGCCGCCTCGGACGCCGTGGACCTGAGCGGGAGACCCTAACTAATTGGACATAACTTATACGCTTCAGCCAGGCACACACGCACGCGTCCTCTCCCCCCCCCACAACTCGCACTGGACGCGCCGCCAGCCAAGAATGCAATTTCAGCCTGAGACTGGGTCGCATTGCCCTTGCTTGGCACCCACTGCATCTACAATTTGTACACTCGTCTACGGTAATAAGTAGTAACCGAAATACTGTAATCATAGTAATAAGGCTTACTGGCGAGGCTGTGACCTTTGTGCCTAGACATGCTACGACATGCGCTCCAGCGAAGCAACCGGCGCGACAGTCGGGGAACAGAATCGACTCCTGGACCAATGAATGACGCGACCGTCTCCTCCGCAGACGTAGTCGACTCGTCGCCGACTATGTGATCGCTTTGCTCTGTTCAAAACTACGGATGCGAGCTCTTACTTATCTAATGCAATCTATTCAATATCATAACTTTAAACAAAACACACCAGCCTTTTTAACGACGCAGTAAGGAATCGCTTAACGAGTGACGTGAATATACTGACGTTCTCGCTTGAGCTCAGCGAGTGAGTCCGGAGCAACATCCTGGAAGATGTTCGAACGCAAGTGCTTGACGTACTGGCCGACGTAGTCTCTAGCATAATCAGGCTTGATGCCCAGGTCGGCGAAAGTGAGCGCCGACTTGTCGATCACCTGGTCTTGCGATAATCGCTCAAACTCGTCAGCAGAGCCCACCGGCCACCACACAATCTTGTTAAGGAGGTCGGTCGCGAAAGAGTAAAGCCCCTTGGGAGCATTGTACATCGGGTACTCCATCTTGGCCTCGAACTCACACAAGAGCTGGAGATCGCGCCATGTAAGTTCCTCGGGACCGAACAGCTCGTAGGTCTTGCCAGCTGTAGAGTCGTCGAATCCAATTTTGTGGAGCGCGTCAGTCAAGTCCGTGATGTGAATTGGTCTGAACCGCGACATGCCGTCACGAGCAGTAAGATGGGGCCCACGCATGATCTTACGAATGACCTTGTCTTCCCATCCAATCGTCAGTGAAGGGCGCACAATTGTAGTCGATGGCAAGATAGACTTGGCCACTTCCTCAGCTTCGTATTTGGTTCTCCAGAACTCAGATGCAGAGTCGGGCGATGCGTTGTAAGACGAAATATGAATGTATCTGTCAACTCCGTACTTGGCAGCGGTCTCTGCAATTCTTCTGGTCGACTCGACATTGACGTCGTAGTAGTTGAATAATCTTACTGTTAGAGCTGGCTAATAAATGCAATTCAAAAAAAAAAAAACATACTTCGTTGTATAGTCACGTCCAATAAAGTTGTAAACGATATCAGAGTCTTTGATGGCGGCTTCTATTGATGCCATGTTGCGAAGATCAAACTCAATGAAGTTGACGACACCGAGGTCACCAGCAACCTTCAAATGTCGCTTGGTCATCTCCTCTCTAAATGGAACTGTGACCAAAGTACCGTCCTTTGCTAATTGATGTCAGTCGCAAAGCCACATCACATCCATCTCACCGACTTGATACATACCTAGTCGCGACACAGTGTATCTTCCGAGGAAGCCCGTGGCACCAAAAACAGTGGCAACATGACCCGACCGTGACGATCTGAAAATTAGCAACTTAATCTGACTTGCTTTGCATACTCAAAAACACACCTTCCACCAGGACCGTAGGAAATTAAAGGCTTCCCTGTGAGTGTCACAGTAAGATCATGCTTCGTTCTGATAGCAACCAAAGCTTTGGCAACTAAATTGACTGTTAGCAATTGACACTACTTCCATGTAGTTGAAATCACAACAGTCAAAAACGTTGAATTGCTTCCTCGTCAATTAACTGCTATTCGTTTGCATCTTACCTGTCTTCTGGCTCGGAATGCATGCGCGCACCGACGGAACAGCGAGGAAATGCATGGCCACTGATGAATTGAACTGACACGGCTGCAAAGGGAAAGCCAAGTTCTATCTGTCGATAATGCGTTGTTATCCAGACGCACCGCTCGCTTGTATGGTGATTAAATAGCCCGTGGTTTTGTCGATTTCGAGCTCTTCACTGCAACTTCGGTATGGGCTTTTGGCGTCGATATGATTGGCGCAGAGCTTCCCAGGTCGGGGTCGGGGCTGGGGACTGGTGCTAGGTGTTTAGGGCTTAATTGAATTTTCCCGGATGTCAATACTATTTGCTCACGTGACGGTTTCGTACTCGAGGCGATGATGGATCAATCGCGAAGCAATCGACCATATCTAGCAATCAGAAGAGTCCTGAGCGTTGCTACAACACAGCTGCGGAAGGTATTTGTGAATTCGAAAGTCGTCATAGATTCATGCGAATTAGCGTGATTGAGATCAGTAGTTTACGAAAGACGATTTGATTCGAGAAAGCGTGCAGTTTACAGATCAATCACGATGGCACAAGCAATGGATGTTGAACACGACGTCCCAGGAATCCTGAGCACGCTCAGACTGGAATCGTCACCGGAGATTATGGGCGATTTTTACACAATGGAGGATTTATGGGAAAGAAGGTAAGATTTTTTGTGCAGCTGATTGAGAATCGGAATTGTCTGACATAAAGGCTCTGGCATCAACTCACTGACGTGCTCGTTGAATTCTTTCACAATCCAGCGAGTGCTCCACTGCGGTCTCGTGTATTCACGCAATTTGTTGGTACATTTGAGTCGAAAATTAATCAACTAAACTTAGTTTTGCTTGCCTTGGATACTGCGTCTACATATGAGTCCAAGCAGGACGCGCTGTCGTTTCTCGAACAGATCTCAAGTACCGTGGACACACCATCTTCCCAGGACGCTTACGTGTTTGCTAAAGTTGAAACAGCTCGTGTTAAGTTGCAACTTGGCGAAGTTGATACTACTCGCACGATTCTGGAGGATGCCTGGAAGATTCTTGATAAATTCGATTCGGTTGATTCGGTCATTAACGCCGCCTATTACTCTGTCAATGGTGACTACCACAAGGTTAAGGGTGACTTTGCTGCATACTACCGCAACTCACTTCGCTATCTGGCCTGTGTGGATGTGAACGACCTGTCGGCAATTGCCCAAAGCGAGCGATCCTATGATCTTGCGATTGCTGCTCTACTTGGCGACAGTATCTATAACTTTGGTGAACTATTACTGCATCCAATCCTCGACAGTCTTAAAGGTACCGAAGTGAGCTGGTTACGTGATCTTTTATTTGTCATGAACGTTGGCGACATACCGACGTTCAATTCACTGGTTCCTAAAATTCAAAGTCTGCCTATCCTTAAAGATGCGCTGGGCTTTTTGGATCAGAAGATTAGATTAATGGCCCTGGTTGAGGCAGTTTTCCAACGACCCGCGTCGGAGAGAACACTGTCATTCCAGACAATCGCGTCTGAGACTCAATTAGCAGTGTTTGAAGAGGTCGAACATCTTGTCATGAAGGCGCTTAGTTTGGGATTGATTCGAGGATCAATTGACCAAGTGAGTGAGCGAGTGACCATCACTTGGTTACAGCCACGTATTATGACAAAAGAGCAAATTGAAAGCATGCGACAACGGCTGATCGAATGGGATGATTCGGTTAAGAAGCTTGGCGATTGGGTAGAGACGAAAGGTACCGAAGTGTGGGCTGCGTCATAGACCAGTTGGTTTTTGTAATTAGGCTACACTAATAGGAGCACTGTAAATCATTTAATACTTCTACTCTTGCTTCGATATATTTTCATAATTCAGCAACTTTTAATCAAGTATTGTAGCGCATATTTGAGTAGCAAATGCGTTGGCAACTACTGAGCTTCGCGCCCCATGGGCCCAGGCATCTTGTTGAAAGCCCGACGAGTTGGCCCGGCAAAAAACCAATACATAATATTCGCGGCTATTGAGAAATCGTCGCGCCAACATCAGTAGCCAATTAGGCACGACACGATCAACTAAACAAGCTTAACTACAATGGCTTCTGTTCGTCATTCAGCGGTTGCCATGGGGTGCTTAAGATGGCGTCCAAACCAAAGCGTGGGGTCGTCAATCGTGACTGTTCGAAGAGTGCATATAGCCCAGTCTCCCACAGCTTCAGTTCCATTGTCTATGGACGTAACTGACCTGGTGCGTGAAGTTCCCCAAATAAGTGGCGACGGTCCTTTTCCAAAAGGTGGGTTATGAATCTACTATCTGGGTTGGTCGAATGTTTTCTGACGTGCGCTAGCTCCCAAGTTCGAGGTCCTCGGAACGCCATCTTCACTTCTCAATGTTGCTTTACCTGCTTCTGCAACGCTTTTCACCAGAAGAGGTACTTTACTAGGCGTCAATGGACAACTAGAAAATGTTTGTAAACGACTGTGATCGCTGTCAATACTTGATTTAACGTTAAGGTGACGTCGACATTATCCGTACTCGCTCCGACAACCCGTGCATTAGTTGGCATTCCATTTCTATACCAAAAGGTGCGACTCAACCGCGATTCGCTTTTTGTATGATTTTACTAATTTGAAGATCACTAGCACAACTCCATTGACTGCGCTGATAACGTCTAAAAGCCCAACAGTAGCAACTTTTGCAGTCGTATCGTTAGACGGACGACTCGATTGGACAGTCGCCCAACGAGACGCATTGTTAGCATGGACTGGATCTACGCTGACAGTGAAACCAAAGGTTGTCCCTAACTTGGTACGTTTAGCTAAAGAGTGGAATAAGCAAAAGTGAACTAATTTCTTAGAGTTTGTCACGTTGGGGCAATACAATTCTTCAAGGAAGAGGTGAGATGGCATTAGTCGGAAAAGGTCAGGTTTATCAGTTGTCTTTGCAAGATGGTGAAGAGTTTGCAGTGCACCCATCAAATATTTTGGCATACACTTCCAATATCCCTTCTCCGAAACCAGTGCCTTACAGACTTCGGCACACCAGACTTAGGTTGCAAATTCCAGCGTCAATTCGCCCGTCCGGCTTATTCAAAGGTAAAGCATTTCAGCAGTTCAAAGAAACGAAGTTTGCAAGATTCGTATCCAAATCATATTTCAATTTTAAGACCTTCGTGCGAAACTCGATCTGGGGTGATGATTTCTTTGTTAAGTTTTCAGGTCCTGCTACAATCCTAATTCAGTCGAGGTCTGCAAAGCTTTCTGATATTATCCCGGCATCAGAGTTACGCGAAATAGCGACTACGCAGCCACAAGCATTCGCGCCAATTCCAAAAGAAGGTTTGACAGCTGCGAAAACAGGTGAGTCGAATGATTCGGCATCGGTGGAACCAAGGACAGTAACTCAGGCCTCGAACGGAGGTCATTTGAAGGTTGCGGTCGTTGAGGATGGTAAGGTTTCGTTCAAGAGCGTGGATTCATTTAGTGAGTTCACGAAGTAAAAAAAATTAAAACACAAGTGTTGAATAGATTTGACCCCGATCATTTTATTTCAATAAGCATCGTGAAACTTATTTTATAAATGTAAAGAATCAATGACACGACATTGGTCGAACATTTTTGCATTTTCTTGCCCACAGCAAATGGCCTATGCAAGCGCCGAGCCCAATTGAGATTAGAACGTATCCGTTGTACGTCATTGATATTAACCTATAAAAAACCATTAGCTGCGTATTTACTATTTGCATCAATGAGGGGCCTACATAATCATGAATGAGTAGATCACCTGCAATGCGTATCCAATCGATCCGTAAATGTCAGACATAGTTATGCCTTGGCCGTCCTTATCGTTAGAGATCTTCTCTGTGTCAAATTTCTTGCTATCGTTTGCTTTATCTACAGTGGTTTTAGCTAACAAGTGCGTTGATTATCACTGGCGTCTCACCTCGTGCTGTAGACATGCGCATGCGAAGATATTCGTACAGGACTGATAAGCCGACGATAGCGCCCAGCGATACAATTAAATCAAAATTGCTTCTAATATGCCACCATTCAAATATGATACACATATCCTGTGTGTCCCAGGTGAATAGCATCTAATGTGGTAAGAATTGGACGCGTTCAATAAACCTAAGACGACATACATTGGTACGGCAGGCTCCACCAGAAGCTGCTCCATGTGCATGATGACTGTAATGATCGTGTGCACTGTGATCCATCGTTACAATCCCACAGAATATACGCAAGTTCGACAACCAATAATTTACTAAATCAAAGACAATGGGATCAAGTGGGAACAGAAAGACTAACTCCTTCTTTGGTTACGGCGCGCTTCATCGCTGGGCACAATTGACGCGCATTGTTCGGAAAATGAGGGCACCGGATAACAGCCACGCTCATAATGGCTCTCTAAAGCAGTACATAATTACTACGGCATTATCTACGTTCTTCATGCGTCACTTGCCTCGTTGTAACAGTCGACATGTTCGAGAAGTCGTTTTTGGCTGTAAGCCCCTGAAGCTTTGCGGGCGCAATAAGAGATGCGCACCAGGCCAGCGAATGAGCACAGAGACCCAACTGTATCGAATATACATAGCTTGTTAAAGCAAAAGACATTAGGCTTCATCAGCTTACAAGCTTGAATTATAGTCATGGCATTGTAATTGCACCTCGTGATGGAAAAGCCGTAGACAGTAAGCGACCGCCGTCGGCACAGACACCGGAGATACGGGGATCAAAAGATTTCCTGACGACGACGCCTCGAGCGCGAAGCACATCATCGGCTGCGAAAAGGCCTTGGGAAAGGTCGCGACCAACATCGCTTTTACGGGTTGAAGTCAAACCGTCTACACAGTCCAAGAAGTGGTGTTTAGAGCTAGCAAGGCTAACTGTTGTCGGTTGGATTTTTTTGACTGTCTTACGTAGGATAAGTGCAGTTTCGCCGGATCTTGCTTAGTCATTCTGTTAGAACAAGTCCGGTTGAGAAGGTTGTATCCGGTAGGGCTCGGCAGACGGCTCAATTAAAGATATCTCGAATTATAGATCACTGGCGTTTGCGGATCTGAAAAATCTGGATTCTGGTGCTTAACAGGTATTTTTAAGGCTGTTTCTGCAATGCTGGTAAGGTCCGTTGTCCGGTCGCTTCGGCAAGGACTGATCTTTAAGCAATGCAGAGGACTTGCAACTTGTATAGGTCAGCCGAGGGCGATACAATCTGCGTTTAAACCAGCCTCTTTGATAGGGTTACCGACCACGCCTTGTCGGAATGCTCAGATAGGACTCGTTGATCTCACGAGGACGTTTCACGGATCTGCACGACTGGCAAAGGACGAAATCGGCAAGTCTAAGTCACAGGAACAGGCGAAACAGGCAAGTGAAGTCAAGTCGGACGACAAAGGCGAGCAGAAGAAAGCTCAGGGACCGAATTCATTCTTAGACGAACCTGTGGTGACCCAGAAAGAACAGCGCAAGGCGGATTGGGCTATTCTCAAAGAGATGGCGACATATCTGTGGCCGAAAGGTCAATCTTCAACGAAGATTCGAGTCGCAATTGCCATTGCTTTATTGATTGGTGCCAAAGTTTTGAACGTCCAAGTACCTTTCTATTTCAAAAGTATTATTGACGAAATGAATATTGATTGGGCTAGTACTGCAGGTACCGCGTGGACTATTGTCGGTTCAATTGTACTTGCTTATGGTGCTGCTCGAATCGGGGCGACTCTTTTTGGCGAATTGCGGAATGCGGTGTTTGCGAGCGTTGCTCAAAAGGCAATTAGAAGTGTTGCATTGAACGTCTTTGAGCATTTGCTCAAGTTGGACTTGAATTTTCATTTGTCACGGCAAACTGGAGGTCTGAGTAGAGCAATTGATCGTGGTACCAAAGGTATCAGCTTTGTGCTATCATCTATGATTTTTCATATCTTGCCTACTACTCTAGAAATTGGAATGGTATGTGGAATCTTAACATATAACTATGGATCGTCCTTTGCCTTCATGACCTTGGCAACAATGGTTGCATATACGGTATTTACGATCAAAACTACAGCGTGGAGAACTAAATTTAGAAAAGACGCGAATAAGGCTGACAATACTTCTGCGACAATTGCGGTTGATTCATTAATCAATTATGAAGCTGTCAAATATTTCAATAATGAGCCTTATCAAGTCCGGATTTATAATGATGCTCTCAAGCGGTACGAGTCAGCTTCAATTAAAATTGCAACTTCTCTTGCATTGCTCAATTCTGGTCAAGGTATCATTTTCTCGAGTGCGTTAACCGGAATGATGTACATGGCAGCAAAGGGAGTCGCAGATGGTACATTATCCGTAGGTGATTTAGTGATGGTCAATCAGCTCGTATTCCAGCTTTCTGTCCCGCTTAACTTCTTGGGTACGGTGTATAGAGAATTGCGGCAGTCACTCCTTGATATGGAGACTTTGTTTAACTTGCAAAAGGTTAACGTAAATATCGAAGATAAGCCCAACGCACCACCCCTCTTGCTTTCAAAGGGTGAGATCAAATTTGAAAATGTGACTTTTGGATACCATCCTGAGCGACCAATTTTGAAAAACGCTACTTTTACAATTCCTGGTGGCCAAAAGTGTGCGGTTGTTGGTCCGTCTGGCTCTGGAAAGTCTACCATTTTACGATTACTTTTCCGATTTTATGATGTTCAAGAAGGTAGAATTTTGGTTGACGGTCAAGATATACGCGATGTATCTATGGATAGTTTGAGAAAACAAGTTGGCGTTGTACCTCAGGATACGCCTTTGTTCAACAACACAATTCGTCACAATATCAGATACGGCAGAATGGATGCTACTGACGAGGAAGTTCAGCGTGCGGCTGAGCGCTCCAAGATTGATAAACTCATTCAAGACTTGCCAGAAGGTTATGAGACTCAAGTCGGTGAGCGGGGAATGATGATTTCTGGTGGCGAGAAGCAGCGATTGGCTGTTTCGCGGCTTATCCTTAAGAATGCGCCTATAATGTTCTTTGATGAAGCAGTAAGTTTAACGAAGACAGGTCCTATGGAATGATACTGACTATTTAGACCTCTGCTTTAGATACTCACACCGAGCACCTTCTCATGCAGAACATCAACTCGATTGTTAAGGAGAATGATAAGACAAGCGTATTTATTGCTCATAGACTACGGACTATCCTTGATAGCGGTACGTTGTAATTGTCAAGGCTGGGTCGAAGAGATTCTAATTTTTAGATAAAATCATTGTTCTACGGGGTGGAAATATGGTTGAGCAAGGAACCCATAATGAATTGCTTCAGTTGGAAGGTGGTGTCTACGCCGGCATGTGGCAGGCACAAGAGATGCTGGAAGTCATTGAAGATGAGGAGAAGAAGGCGCACGAAGAGGCTGAACTTCTCAAAAAGATGGAGTGAGGCAAATAATAGAATGCAGCCGATGTACATAATTGATTATTGCTTTTTAATATTGTGGAATTTATAGTCTGCTTTTTTTTCGTATTTAATTCTAGTGAAGTCGAGCTGATTTTCTCAACTTGTGTAGATTTACATAATATCATTTGTTGCGCAACCAACATTCAGGGGTCGGTTATATCGTGTTGTAAGTTGTAACGCTGTAGATAAGATGAATCAACTCGTTACTTTCAAATCAAACCGACAACGCACCTTTCAAGAATCAAGCATTTTGTCAACTAAATCTCAATACCGGAATCACCAGCATCATCATTGCTAGATTTTTATAAAATGGTGCTTATAGGATTGGCAGGAATTATTTCGCTTGTCTTACTGTACGATAAGCTTGTTAGCCCGATCGCGACAAATCTACAAAAAGTTGCAATTGTCATCGGCTCTTATTTACTATACCGTTTGTTGAAGTTTTTATATTATTTTCAGATTTATCCTCGGTTTGTGTCACCGCTACGTCATCTACCATCGCCAGATGTTAAACCACACTGGCTCTATGGCCATTTCGCGCTGACATCCGACAAACCAGATGGAAGCACGGTATTGGATTGGGTTGAAGAGCTGGGTAGCCCAGATTTTATTCGTCTCTATGGAATGACAAATAGCGAAAGAATTTCACCCGTGAGTATTTTGAATTAAGGAATTAAATGATTCAATTTTATAATGTCTGCAATTAGGTTTCACCAGCAGCTCTTCACGAAGTGTTACATAGCCAGGTCTATACCTTCACAAAGCCACCATTCCTTGCTAGAGCGCTTGGAGGTGTCCTTGGTAACGGGGTATTATTTGCTGAGGGCGAAGAACATAAAAGGCAGCGAAAGCTACTTATGCCAGCATTTGCGCAGGGACGAATTAGATCATTGGTACCAATATTTCTCCAAGAATCTAATAGACTAGCAAGGGTGTTCAACGCTGAAGTTATAGAGAAGTCAGAAGAAAACGAAGCTGTCAAAGTTGATGTATCAGAGAGGATCAGCTCTATGACATTGGACATTATCTATCGTGCGGGTCTTGGGATTCAATTTAACGCATTAGAAGACCCAAGCAACGAACTAGCAAATGCATATAACGAACTTTTCCAGCCCAGAACCAGGACCAACAGAATATATTTTTTGCTTCAGTCATTATTTCCATGGTTTAGATATATTCCATTGAAAGATAATGTTAAACTATGGAGATCTCGCGAGATTATAAATAAATTTGCTACTGACGCCATTGATCTGAAGCTCAAAAAGTACAAGGACGAGAAAGGCACAAAGACCAAAAGCAAAGCCGACGTCGACATTTTGAGTGTCATGATTGAAGAGGGAGATGGTACATTGACAGTTCAAGACATGCTTGACCAGTTGTTGACGTGTAAGTATTTGTTAAGCCGACCGAGACCTGTATTATGCTGACGAATACTGTAGTTCTGGTTGCCGGCCACGAGACGACCGCGTCTTCTACATCGTTAGCATTACATCTCCTGGCGACTCATCAAGATGTGCAAGAAAAACTACGTAAAGAAATATTAGATCATTTCCCCAATGGATACTCTTCAATCAAGACTTATGAAGATGTTGAGTCTTTGAGGTACTTGAACAACTTTATTCGCGAAGTCTTTCGATACGTGCCACCTGTTGTGGGCACTATCCGATACGCAAGCAAAGACGCGCACATTGGTGATGTTTTTGTGCCTAATGGAACTTATGTTACAATTTTGCCCAGTACTGTGAATAAGCTTCGCAGTCTCTGGGGCGAAGATGCCAGAGTGTTCAATCCAGACCGATGGGACGGTAAACAGGCACAGAATCCATATGCATATCTTTCTTTTATTCAAGGTCCTCGCTCCTGTATCGGCCGAAGATTTGCAGAGCTAGAGTTCAAATGCTTGTTGATTGCACTTGTGAGCAGCTTCAAGATTGACCTGGCGCCAGAACATGAATATGTGTTTAAGACCGGAATCACTTATCGACCGGTGGGCAATATGCCGCTTAATCTTACGGCCTTGAACACAGGCAATATGTTTTTGTAAGTTCTTTTTTGAGAGATTTTGAAAGTTTATATTTTGCCAAATGCATTGGTTTTCTATATTTGTTTGGCCAGCTATGTATGTATGTGTGAATCCTGCCGAGCTCATCGCACGTTAATGTTCAAGAATAATTCAGGGGGTACAGTATGGGGTACCTGTGTTGGCAACGATCCACACAACAAATCAAGAATATTTATCGGGTACATATGTGTACCTGTCAAAATTACCCCTGAACATGAGTTGCGGTTCCATCGCAAGACCTGTCGCGGCCTCAAAAAGGCTGCTTCAGAAGTTCTGACCAGACGTAAAAACACTCCTCTGGCGGAATAGAAAATAAAAAATAGTGTGTCTGATTTAGTGAAACTACTGGCAGCATGACTTGGCTTCGGAATATCAACAGAAGTAATTTAAATAGCCAAACCACTCGTCCAAACTGCTACAATGACAACTCTCGAACAGCAAACTACACAAGCAATGTTTTCCAGGACAAAGTTTTATTGGGACTCTCACATTGGTCCAAATACAGGAAATAATGCAAAGGACCAGCTTTCGACCTTTTCAGCGACGGTACAGCATGAAGATAGTTACAATTTGCATGCTGTTCGATGGCCAGACATTCATCCACTAGATCGGTCTCAAGAGCCCCCACCAGAGTTTCCGAACAATCACGGACCTACCCCATATTTGGGAGCCAAGGGAAGACTATCTCAAGTGGTAATCAACCGATGGACTGTGATGCTTTTGATTGTTCTTGCAAAGTTATTGCTATCAAAAACTTCTCTGGTCAGTGGAATCGAGTCAGCCAAGTCAGAGACGCTTTCTGCATGCAAGAACGTTGAGGTTGCTAGTAGCGCTTTAGTCTCAGTGCCTCACTATATGTCTATTGGAGGAAATGAGCTTGTAGCTTCTGGAGTTGAAGCAAGTGTTAGTGCGCTTCTAAGTATGTCAGGACTGCTTATCACCGGGGTTGAAGAGATGATTTTGTTCATAATCGATATGGCTGTGGGAACATATGTTTGTCTTATCACTCTCGCTATCGATTTGAGCATATCGGTTGTTATAAACGCAACAGAGAGCATTGTGTCGTGGGTAAACAACACTATTTCATCAATTGGGTCTGAGATTAACTCAGAGATCGATTCGTTTAACAGTGCACTTGCAAAAATCGAATCTTTTATTGAGGAAATTGATAATTTTTTTACATCTTCATCACTAGATTGGCCAACGCTATCTATTCCTGAAATAAGCGAGCTCGAAAATTTGTCGATTCCTTCTTCAGTCAACGACAAGCTAGAGGATCTTCGAAATGATCTGCCAACTTTTGATGGTGTCAAGAATGCTACTTCTAATGCAATCAAGCTTCCGTTTGAAAAGCTGAGAGTAAGTTAGGCCAAAATGTATTTATAGCTCAATTAACGTTTAGAGCCTTGTGAACGAATCTTTATCAAGCTATTCGTTCAACCGCTCGGTGTTGACTGTCCCATCTAAAGACTCGGTTGAATTTTGTTCTGATAACGATTTCATTAAGGATTTCTTTGACGAAGTCAACAACCTTGTTTCGAAGTTTATGAAAATTTCAACGATTGTTCTCATAGTTTTTGCAATATTGGTGATGGTACCCATGGGATGGATGTACATCAGAGAATGGAGAAATATGCGGCAAAGAGCATATATACTGTCCAATGGTATGGAAAGGAGTGACAAGCATATTGATCCTATTGATGCATTCCAAGTCACTACCCGCCCGCACTTGAACTGGATTGGTTTGTATATTACACGCCCAATCGATACAGCAAAAACACAGGTTTTAGTTCGTTGGCTTATATCCTATGTCACTTACACCCCAGCGCTATTTGTCTTAACCCTTGGAGTTATCAGCATGATAACGGTAATTGCGCAGACCGTGTTGTTGAACGAAATTGAACAAAAAGCACCGGCGTTGGCAACAAATATTGGAGAGTTTACGAATGATGTTGCTTCTATTCTCCAAACAAAAGCTGTGACTTGGGCAAATGGAACAAATGAAAGTCTCAATAATACTGAAACCGAACTTAACAGCAACTTATTTGGTTGGGTGCGGGATGCGACGTCTAGCGTTAACGATACATTGAACACATTTGTCGACGATATGATGAGCGACCTGGACGATGTCTTTGGAAACACGCCTTTGTATGATGTAAGTCCAGCTCCAAATCTTTAGCAGCCTAATATATCTAACGCACTAGCCTATCAAAGGAGTCATGGACTGTCTTATACTATTCAAAATTGCCGGTATAGAAAAAGGATTAACTTGGGCAAGAGACAATTCTTATATAAGTCTACCACGAGTAAATCAATCAGTCATTTTGGACGCACTGCTGTCTAATGATACGTTGAGCCAAACGTCTGATAACGTTACATTGGTCACTCGAAGCTATTCGTCACCGGACTCTGGCGACCTTGATGATCTGGCTGACGAAACATCGGACGCTGTTTTATCTGCAATGAAAAAACTTGTGACTATGTACCGTGACAGCATTAACGTTGACCTTTGCTTGGCCGGGGTATTGTTGGGAATATGGGGTGGCCTTGTGCTAGTAGGTATATTACGGTGCATACTATCTAACCATGAACTCATTAGCTGGAAGCGTACAAAGGATAGCATAGCTTATTTGACAAGGCCACTTAAAAATCCAACGCAATTTACGCACTCATCACCTTTTGAGACTCACTTACGCAGGCCCGAGGCGGTTACAAGGATGTCTTCACTCAAACAATATCTATTTAACTGGCGTTTATCGCACAATACGTCTCATTTGCAAAACCAGGCCAGTAGCTTTGTCGAATCCCGAATCTGACGAGAAATGAAGCCGCTTGGGGTAACTTGGAGTAATTTAATTGCAAGAAATTGATATTTTGCTTTCTAATCGATTCAATGATAATATGAAGACCGATAACAATGTACGAACAGTCGACTATCGTAACACGACTCTAGATGTCAAATCGCAAAATTATGATGAAAAAAATAAGCATCAAAACACCACAAACAACTGAATAAAACCAAACTGAGTTGCGCATGTACAAACAAATCATTGCAGAATTAACATTTATGACGAAGAAATAACATGTAGAAAAAAATTTTAAATACGACAGCAATATACTTAACAGTTACAGGCCGAGGCGTCCGCTTCTTTCTGTGTAGAGTCAATGTTGACGTCAATCACTAACGATTAGCTTCACTGGATGACCACAAAAAAATACCCAAATACATACTCTGCGATTGGTTGTTATCTTCGACTGAGCTTTCCATACCAGGCAATGCTTGTGCAATTCTCTTGAATAAAGTCTTAACATTATGACCAGCCTTGGCGCTGGTCTCAATAAACATCATTTTCAATTCTTTTGCTTTCTTTTCCCCTTCTTCTGTAGTAACTTGTCGCTTGTCGTTGAGGTCAGTCTTATTGCCAACCAAAACAATGATTACGTCGTTTCCTCTTTCGGCACGAACGTCGTCTATCCATTTGGAAGTGTTGATGAATGAATCGCGGTCTACCGATTTAGCAACGAGCGTAAAATTCTGGAATGACAGAATACTTACTAGTGATGTCGTACACGATAATAGTGACAGTGCTGTCTCGAATGTACGACGGAATTAAACTTCGAAACCTTTCTTGACCTGCTGTATCCCAGAGCTAACTGGTTAAAATCTGTGAAGAGAATACTAAAAATCGAGTCTACTTACCTGAAGTCTGACAGTACGGTCATCTAGATACATGGTCTACGCATTAACAACAGCAAAAAATAAATTCAGCGTCGTCGACAAACCTTTGACAAAAAATCGATTCCAATTGTAGCCTACAATGTCAGTGTATGTTGAACTCACAAAAGTAAAGCTATCTTACCGCATATTGCGAATCAAACGAATCATACATGAACCGAGTTATTAATGACGTCTTTCCGACTTGTCTGAGTTAGCATATCATCCATAAGAGAACATATAATAACTGAATCCTACCACTCTGTTCTCCTAAGAATACAATCCTTGATATATTAGCAATGTTCATCCAACTCGATACAGTCGAAGCAAGGCGCGTGTGGCAACTCGATAGCACGCACAGGCAGAAGCAGAAGCACCAAGGACCTACTTGTATTTCTTCATCGGATTTGAAAAAGACGCCGGTGCTGCCATTATGAGTCAAGTTTAGCAAAATCTGCTGTGAATGTGAAATATCAGCTGGTCGACGTGAAAGCAGCTAATCAGCGCAATACCGTTGTTTCTGGCCCCGTAAAGTGGAAACTTATGAACCTGCAACGGCCACCAAATGATTCTAGAACGCCTTCAACCGACGAAACTTTATGCCAAAACAGACTTCACTGGTTCTGACAACGACTTGCTGCGACTTTGACCGATAGCTACCAGATCTGGACGTGCTTACTGTATTAATTAGCACCCGCACCCGCGTTGTCTTCTTAGCGACGATTGGATTGCCGCTTGGATAGTGAACGGGTTTTGGGTGCAGACTGGGACTGCTACTGGGTTTCTGAGAAGGGCAAAGTCACGGCTTGTGACCGATCATTGAATACGATCTTTTTTGGTTTTTGGATGAAACAAGCACACTACGAGCGTGTTTTGAACGCAATTGAACTACAGTCGTCCGAATGACCCGCAGCAGTAGTGTTTGGTTCGCATGTCCTGCAGTGCTTTGTATCGCCCGGTGCCATTTTGACTGAAAGATGGCAGTGACAGCGGCTGCCGACCGGTATTTGCTACGTAGACAAGCTACTGCTGCTTGGACAGTCACTGAAGACCAAATTGATCACAATGATGCGAGAAATCAAAAACAAAACAGCTTCAATTTTGCTATATTCCGGATAATCGTAAGTGGGCAATCGCGCGAGACTTAAAACCGCAATTGTGACGGTTTCCCGACAGAGACGCACCGGGTAAATTTAGTCTGTGTGGCCCTACTGAGGATCAAAGAACATTAGAGATCGAGTTATACGCGAGGCCGACCAACATTCGTCGTTAATTGATCCACACCTGTATCTGTCCTCGTGTCGTTGTCGTTTAATTTAGAACATTATGCCACCTAAACAGGTCGAGAAAGAAACGAACGAGTCTGCCGCTCCTGTTGGCGATGCTGGATCGTCATCTCAGCAAGCACAACGACAGCCCAATGGTAAGAGCAAGGCTGGTGACAAGGATAAGGCTGAAGAGGAGCTTTCTCAAGAGGACTTGGCGTTGAAGCAGGACCTTGAGATGTTGGTTGAAAGATTGAAGGTATGGATCACGTTTAGTGCCGCTAATAGGCGAGTTGATGGAGGATCTTGATTAAGCGTGGAGCCGATTTTAACGCGCTTCATTATTGATTCGTACCAATAGGCTTCTTGAACGATTTCACTGACAACACTAGGACACAGATAAAGACCTTTATAAGCCTTCACTCGAGCAGCTCAAAAATTTCATTAGAACTTCGACTTCATCAATGACTGCTGTGCCAAAGCCTCTTAAGTTTCTACGGCCTTACTATCCGTCGCTAACGGAGCTATATCCTACCTGGCCAGAAGGCGAGCTTCAGGTACGCTGAATATATATTAAGTTCTGTTTTATTTTAACTTTGTAGAATGCGCTGGCAGATGTGTTATCGGTGCTAGGAATGACGTACGCTGACAGTGGCAAGCGAGAATCATTACACTACAGACTAATTGCTCCTTCAGATGAGATTGGCAATTGGGGCCACGAGTATGTTCGTCACTTAGCGTTGGAAATTGGTGAGGAGTATCATGACAGAATTTCGAAGGCGTTCGAGACTGAAGAAGAGCCAGCTTGTCAAGATCTTATTGACCTTGCACTTCAGCTCGTTCCTTTTTTCCTAAAACACAATGCCGAAGCAGATGCCGTCGATCTTCTTTTGGAACTTGAAAAGATTGACTTGCTTATTCCTTTTGTCGATAAAAACACGTATACTCGAACTGGATTATACATGGTGAGCTGTGTGCCTCTCCTGGCAACACCTGACGATGTGGCTATGTTGACAGCGGCGTTCAGAATCTATCTTAACCAGAACAGCCTTACTCAAGCTATGGCGTTGGCGATCAGACTTGACGATCACGAATTGATTTCAGAAGTGTTTGGTGCTACCGATGATATTTTGATACATAAGCAACTTGCCTTTTTGTTGGCTAGACAACAGATTTGGCTCGAACGGGATGATGAAGAGGTCCAAGAGTGCTTGTCCAATACCAGATTATCGGAGTACTTTTTATTTTTGGCAAAGGAGCTTAATGTGTTGGATCCCAAGGTACCAGAAGACATTTACAAGAGCCATTTGGAGCCAACTAGGTCTGGAATAGACATGGGTTTGGTCGATTCTGCTAAGCAAAACCTGGCGTCTAGCTTTGTCAACGCCTTTGTCAACGCAGGATTTGGTCAAGACAAATTGATGATTACTGAAGACGACACTTCATCGTGGATTTATAAGAACAAGGAGTCGGGAATGTTATCTGCCACTGCTGGAATCGCTACTATTCTGAGATGGGACGTGGAGCAAGGCTTGCAACAGTTGGACAAGTACATGTACTCTTCGGAAGAATATATTAAGGCTGGTGCCTTATTGGGTATTGGTATTGTAAATACTTCGGTTCACAATGAGTCTGAACCTGCTTTGGCATTGTTATCCGAATATGTCGAGAATAGAAGTATTCCATTACGTTTGTCAGCAATCATGGGTCTTGGGCTGTCATATGCTGGATCACAAAGACAGGATATTTTTGATCTGTTACAACCTTTGGTCGGCAACACTACACTCAGCATGCAGATATCGTCTATGGCGACGCTTTCTCTTGGTTTGGTGTTTGTCGGGTCCTGCAATGCTGAGATTGCTGAAACCATTTTGCAAACTATCATGGAACGTGATGATACTCAGCTGTCTGACAAATGGGGAAGATTTATGTCATTAGGCTTGGCACTGCTGTATATCGGAAAGCAAGAGTCTGCGGATGTTATTCTAGAAGCGCTGAAAGCAATTGAGCATCCAATTGGTCGAAATACTGCTGTTTTGGTAGACATTTGCTCTTATGCCGGTACAGGAAATGTTCTCAAGATACAGAATTTGCTGCATCTGTGTACCGACAAATTAGAAGAGCCGAAAGAAGGCGAAGGTAAAGTCGACGATTTATTCCAAGGCTATGCTGTGCTTGGTCTCGCAATTATAGCCATGGGTGAAGATATTGGGCAAGACATGATTTTACGACAATTTGGTCATCTAATGCATTACGGTGAATCGACGATACGACGAACCGTTCCTCTAGCGATGGGTCTAATTTCAACTTCCAATGCTCAAATGAAGGTTTTTGACACACTGTCTAGATATTCACATGATAGTGATCTTGACGTGGCTATTAACTCTATTTTTGCTATGGGTATAGTTGGTGCTGGAACGAACAATGCTCGTTTGGCCCAGTTATTGAGACAGCTTGCTGGATACTATTCTAAGGATGCGAACAGTTTATTCATGGTTAGAATCGCTCAAGGTTTACTTCATCTTGGCAAGGGTACTCTTAGTTTGAATCCGTTCCACACTGAGAGACAGATTTTGTCAAACGTGTCTCTAGCAGGTCTGCTCACTGTAATGGTTTCACTTATTGACGCGCAGTCATTTGTTCTTGAGAATTCGCATTTCCTGCTGTATTACCTCACAACGTCGATGCACCCACGTTTTTTGATTACTCTCAGCACTGATTTGAAGCCAATTCATGTTAACGTTAGAGTTGGCCAGGCAGTGGACGTTGTCGGACAAGCTGGAAAGCCCAAGACTATCACTGGATGGGTTACACATAATACACCAGTTCTACTTGGTTATGGTGAAAGGGCAGAGCTTGAAGATGCTGAGTATATCCCATTGGCTAATACTCTTGAGGGTTTGGTCATATTAAAGGAGAACCCGGACTTTGAGAAGGAAGAGTAGAATTTCATTGATTACTATGTATTCTACAAAGTAAATAATAACAGTATAATATATTAAGAAATGCATTAACTATTAAACTTCCGCTACCAATAAATAACACCAACCGGAACCGCAATCGTATACATTAAAATTCCATTAACACGGCCTTTTGACTTGACCACACAGCAACATGAATAGAAAACTTTTGAAACCATCAGAAAATGCAAACTTGAGAACACGCTTTAAAAACAATCTAGATATTGCACGACCAAAGGTCTCGCGAAATTAAATCCGCTCCCATCATGTATGCGCCTGCGCCAACGGTCGCCAATACTGTCAACAGAAAAAAAAAGTAACTGTGCCAGCTGAACTGAACAAGTAGCTGGCGTCGACTGAAGTGTAAGAACTGCTCGACATAACAGTACCAGGCATAGAAGATGGAACCCAGACAGGCGACCAAGAAGATTATTCCCCACGCCAACGCGCCACGGTTCTCCAGTGTGGGTTCGATTCGATTACTATCATTGTCAAAAATTTTGCCGCCAGGAGGAATGTAATAGTTCAAAATAAAGGCAAATGATGTAGATGCAAAGCCAGCAGCCAGGCGCATCCAGGCGAGGTAGTTCCGTTCGTTGGCACCATGGTCTCTGCCGTCACATGGCATGGTGTTAATGACCATAGCACCGTACAGAGGAGCCTTGAAATGAATGTCCCATTGATTCATCCGATGCAGTGGTATAAGGTCATGCTCCTCTGGCCCGTTGATACGCAGAAACTGAGCATAGCCACCGGTATCGGGCATTTTACCAAACGAGAGGTCTGGGAAAGCATACTTCACGTTCTTCACCAGATTCGATTCGGAAGGAATAGACGCGTAGGTTTGCTTTGAATTCCCATCCACAAGGGCAGTATTCTCTGTGACCGAGGAATCCATCGTGAGTCGCTTTGATCCTGAAAAGATTGAGAGTTGACGTGTAACTAGTTCTCGAATAGCACCGATTCTCCGCGAAAGACGCGATAAGCTACAAATCTTGTTGCGTTTGCGCACACCTTTTCACCATTTTGCTTACAGCTTAGGTCAGGGCCTAGGGCTGCGTCAGAGCTTTGGCGCGGCGTGAATATGTTGGTGTCCGGACTGCTTCTTTTAACTAGTGAGGAACGCGAGTGGGATAGACTATGATGGACAACTGTTCTTGGCTTGAAAGAATTCTGATCGAGAACAGAAACGTGATTCCTGAATTCGAATAAAATTTCAGCTTGCTACTTGTGCACTCAACTGGCTAGTTCTACTCGCACCTTGGGTCTGGAAGAGTGCTTCAGTATGTCGGGGGTAATCGACAGTTTACATTCGCAGCCTGCCCGTGACAGCAGACCCAAAGACACGGACACATGCCGAATTTGTCGCAGCGAAGGCACAGAAGAAGAGCCGTTATTTCATCCTTGCAAGTGTAGCGGTAGTATACGTTATGTTCATCAAGACTGGTAAGTGAATGAAAGTTAATTATGGATCTAGTGACTTAAACCGTTGTTATTAAACAAGGACAAATATACTTATAACTTTAGTCTTACCGAATGGCTTAAACATGCCAGGCACAACCAGTCATGCGAACTATGTAAAGCTCCTTTCAAGTTCACGAAGCTATACGATCAAAATATGCCATCAACAATTCCACCTTTATTACTTTTACAGACGGTTGTTGGGCATATTGAAGGTTCGCTAAAGCTGTACCTCAGATCTTTGCTGGTTGCATTTGTATGGCTGGGTTGGCTGCCAATAAGTATACGATATGTTGCGAGATTTTACTTTTGGGTGAGCGACGAACTTTTTGGGAGTGCATTGACCAGCGATTCTCTGGTGCAGACAGGACACGTTAATAGTACTCTGCCTGAACTATCAGCTTCTTTGTCTCAAGAAGCTAGTAACGGTACAATTAAGGCATTTATATTAGGCGAACTCGCGGATAATCCGACATTCAAGTGAGTTTTCAAAGACTCATTTTGTAAACGTACTTACTAACTCGTTTAGCAATCTACTTTTAGATGTTTTTGAGGGCCAAGTAATTACTGGGTTGGTTGTACTGGTGTTTGCAACTGTGTTCTTGATTCGCGAGTGGGTGCTGCAAAATGCTGCTCTGCTTGGTGACGGCAATGCCAATGTTGAAGAAGTAGAACGTCTTCCTGCTCTACCGGTTGAGCCTGTCCGAAGAGGTGAAAATGCTTTTTTTCCTCTACTTCCTCGCAGACCGATTAATCCAACTACACCTGAAGAACTGGCTCTTGATCTTGCTTGGAGAAGATACAATAACTTACGAGATACGCAGACACAGCCAGCGTTTCCGCCACCTTGGCTTGACCTGATTTCGGAGGAACGACAAGAAAAAATTCGCCAACTGCATTTATTGGGAGGAGCTAACGCATTTCTCGTATTTGACAGGGTGGAGTACATTCCAGCTGAGTTATGGCGACGATTAGATGCAGTCGAGATTGACGCTATACGTCGAGGGATTGAGCGGCGTTTGCGATTGTTTGAAGGGCCAAACGTTGATGACAATGGAGGTTTCATGAACATGGTTAACGCATGGTTCAGAGGTAATGAGGCTGCTGAGGAGGATCCTATGCGATTGATCGATAATGTTGACTTTGAGCAAGATGCTGGAGGGGATATACAAGCCGATGCAATTATGGAAGATGACCTTGATGACATTGAGGGTATAATGGAGCTTATCGGTTTAAGGGGACCATTACCGGTTCTGTTCCAAAATGGTGTCCTGGCAACTGTGCTGGTCAGTACAGCTCTTGGATTGGCTGTTTGGGTGCCTTATTTGTCTGGAAAGTCATTCATTGTATTAGTGTCTGATCCATTCAAGTTTTTCATTGGCTTGCCGTATAACTTTTTGAGCTTCTGTGCTAACCAAACAATTGATCTTTTTGTGTACATCGGTGCAACTATCGCATTTGTAATTTTGGAAATTCTTAGAATGCGGCCAGAGAAGATGCAAGCCCTTTACAAATACATGCCAACTTTTGAAGCTGAGCCAGACAAAGTACTGATGTCACAATCTATTGAACGTATTCTTTTCCGGGTGAGTAATATCAAGTCATTACTTCTCTCAACGCCACAATATGAAGGTCTATCTTGGATACCATTTATTAAATATGTGAAGGAGGCAGTGGCAGAACATACTTTATCTTTTGATCGCGTTGGAGCAGTGTTAACGGGATACGCCATATTGACAGTCTTAGGAGCCACGTACCTTAGACGTGCTAAGAGAGGCTCTAGACGACAAGTTGATTCAATTATGATAGATATTCTTACACAGGCTGGCTCAATTCTTAAAGTTATTGTGATTATTGGTATCGAATTGGTTTTCTTCCCTATACTGTGCGGAATTTTGCTTGATATTGCACTCTTACCGGTGTTTGCGAATGCTACGATATCTGATCGTTGGGCGTTCACGATGGACCACACAATTCCCAGTATCTTTTTGCATTGGTTTGTGGGGACGTGTTATATGTTTCACTTTGCACTTTTTGTGTCAATGTGTCGTGAAATGGTGCGCCCAGGCTTGCTATTTTTTATCCGAGATCCAAATGACCCAGACTTCCATCCAATCCGAGATGTGCTGGACCGATCATTGACTACGCAGCTGCGGAAAATTGGTATCTCTGCAGTGATCTACTGCGGGCTCATTTGCATTTGTATTGGTGCCGTCGTATATGGGTTGAGATATAATGGATTTACTGAGATTTTACCAATCAACTGGACTTGGGGCAATACTATAACTGAATCTCCGGCTGAGCTAATTTTGTATCACCTGTTTTTGCCGGTTGTGGTGAGATATTTGGAGCCAACACGGATGCTCAAGGAGGCATGGTTTCAGTATTTTAGGAAGAGTTCTGCTTTTCTTAGGCTGACGTCATTCATATTTAACTTGAATGCGCCTGATGAAAGAGGAACGATGAGATATAAAACACTGAAGGCATGGGCTCAGGCCAATGCGAATAGCTGGTTTAAGGGCGAACCTGTTAAACCGATAACAATCCGAGATGACGAAGACATGAGCAAGCTACAAGGACTGTACTTCTTTGTTGAAGACGGTAGCTGGATGCGTGCTCCGGCAATTGATAGTATTACGGTTCGAAGGCAGCATGAGTTTACACCTGTGAATCGTGAAAATGAACGACTGGACGGGGCGCCGACACCTGAAGATATTTTGCGCGACACGATCGCTGTATATGCGCCACCAAAATTCAAATGGCGTATTGCAGGCTTGTTGATGGGAGTTTGGATGTTTGCTACCGCTATTGGGTTAATGGTGACTGTGGTACCGCTTGTGATAGGTCGTGCGCTGCTAAAGAATCTGATGACCGGGAATACAGGAGGGCTGCACGATATGTATGCATTTAACGTTGGAGGATATTTGATGTGCGTGCTAGTGGTGGCTATTTCAGCTATTTCACGGAATTGGAGGAGCATTGAACGTGGGATTATGATTTTCAAGTCGTCACTGTTAGATCCTCAGCTGATGGTATCGTTGGTGACGACAACTTGTGTGCATTTGTTTAGCGTTGGATTTGTATGGGGCACATTTGGGGTTGTGATACCTCTACTGCTGTCTTTTGTGTTTGAATTTTACGTTGCAATTCCGTTTCACTTGTATTTCGACCCTGATCAGCCAGTGATCCACTTTATGCAGTCATGGGCACTCGGCATCCTCTACGCGAATATACTGTGGAGGATTCTCACATTCAACGAGCAAGCTCGTTTGGCAAGAGCATATCGGGAAGTATTTGCCCAGGGAGTATTTCAACCAAACGTCAGAGTCGCTACGGAGTCTATTATCGTACCAGTTTGTGGATCGTTGCTGGGTTTGTTGCTGTTGCCGATGCCGTTGGGATGGGTCGCCGAACATACATTTTGTAAGTAAATCGACATACTTAAAGCCAAGCGGAATTTTTAATTTTTTTTTCTTTATTTTAACGATTATAGTTATGAATGCTCCAAAGGAAACCGTGACATCGATTTATCGCATGTCGTATCCGGTTGTGCTGGTGTTGTCGGCCGCACTGGCGGCACTATACGGACTACACAGAGTGTGGACTAACTGGCAAGTCAAGCTCCGAGACGAGGTCTATCTTGTCGGAGAAGTACTTCACAATCGCAACGATGATGAATGAACCCAATTCATAAGCAAGTTGTTTGATTCTTTTCCTTTTTTCTTTTGGTCGAAATTACATTTTTCTTATCTCGGTCCCGTGAGGACATTCCGGGGATTAACAGCCCCCCTTGCTGCTGACTGACCAGCGAATGCGGGAGCGACCGGGTTATGTCCGCGGCGCCAATGATCACTACGGAGGAAACAAGACCTCAAAAGGTCTCCGAGCTGAGCTGCAGGCCAATAAATATCATTATGCTTTACCCATGTGAGCGGTATCCCCTCACTTATACGACTATTAATTCACACGCATAACGGCAACAAAGAGTTTCACGACGAATACCGGTTCGCTCGAGTTCTCAGGTTCAGATTGGTTTAAAATTTGCGTTTTTATTGTCATGGTCGGTGTCTGTCTGTATAGCTGCAATGAAAAAAAAAAAATGTATTACATACTTAGATGCCATATCCATGTGGGTAATTTCCGTAGGTGTGTTATCCGCCGGAGTTAAGTCCTGATCAAGCTTAGTGGCAAATCACAGGCGCGTGCGGCGTAATCAGATCGCGGCGCTGACATCACGGTCACCCTAACCCCGGGATTTTGGTGGAGGCGGAGGGAGGGAAGCTGCGCACACGAGCCCCTCGGCTGTGCCTGGACCGAGCGGGCGAGATCCACGATAAATTGTTGCACTTGCGCCGGATTGTCCGTGTTTGCCGCAGCTTACAAAACGCAGTAAACTTTTTTTTTGTGAATTGGAAAGCATTGTTGCAGACCTTACGAAGATTTAAGTCAACATACGACAATCCGCTTACAAGTCCAATTTGACTTTCACTATATTCAACATGAATTCTCTCACAAGGCAGCTCAGATTCATGTCTGCCGGTATGCTCATGGCAAGACCATCATCGATGTTGAGACCTGGTGCGGTCGCGACGGCGCATTTGGCCAGAGGATATCATGCTAAAGGTAAGTACATATATCCCTCCCCCATAACTGTACTTTTAGGTGCTTAATGTGATTACTTGCATCTGGTGATTTGGACAGGAATATGGGCTGTTTATGTCACTATGGAAGAGGCGGTTACTAATATCCGGTTTAGTCATCGACCATTACAGCAAGCCAAGAAACGTCGGCTCGATGGATAAGAATGATATTAATGTCGGAACTGGTCTTGTTGGTATGTATACTAATAAGCTTCTATTACTGAATTTAGTTCTAACTGGACCAATAGGCGCTCCTGCTTGTGGTGATGTGATGAAGCTCCAGATTCGAGTAGATGACAACGGTATCATTCAAGATGTCAAATTTAAGACTTTTGGTTGTGGTAGTGCGATTGCTTCATCTTCATATCTCACAGAGCTTGTTCGTGGGATGTCGCTTGATGAGGCTGGAAAAGTCAAGAACACTGTGATTGCAAAAGAACTTAGTTTGCCTCCGGTTAAACGTATGTATATTTCCCCGCCCCCTCATAACGATCGGGGATTGATTAATCTAACTTAATAGTTCATTGTTCTATGCTTGCTGAAGATGCTATCAAGTCTGCTATCAAGGATTACAAGTCAAAGAGAACCGCTGCATCAGTCTTGTCATCAAGCCCTGCGACTGCTCAGCCATCAGAGGCTTCAGCTTAATTTTTTTAAAACCAAACAAAGTAAGAAAATTTATGATTATAGCATCATTTGTCTATCAATTTCAGTTTTTTGGGTTTTCTTCTTGTTTGGTGTTCAATCAAACTTGCATCTAAACTTGCTTTGTCAAATATCTTCGACGATACTCACAAATTCTTCTCCCCCCACAAGATTTCCAATCTTAACTTCGCAACAAATCTTCAGTGTTTGATTGGTTTGATTATTTATTTAAAGAATGAAAAAAAGAATTTTTGTTTTGTTTGTTACGGCGTCTTGTTGTGTTTTTTTACTCTCTCTCTTTTTCATACTGTCTCTTATTATCGATAATATTGTATGTATTATTTTATATGAAAGAAAGCAATCTATTACATAGCTAAAGTGGACATTTTTATCAATCCACATGACAATTCGTTATGCTTTTTAAACTATGATTAACTATAACATTTAAAGTTATAAAATAACTAGTTAACTACTGTATATAATTAGTAATTGTATTCAAAGATATAATTGCAGTGTCTTCTATACCAGTAAAAAAAAATCTTTGTCAACATATAAGTAACTCATTTGTAGTTCAAATAAACATCATAAAAAAACAAAATCACACAAAAAAGAAATAATATCTTCATACATCATCCTAATCTCTCAAATACATTTTTTTTCTTCATCTTCAATTTCATTATTCAAAATCGCATAAAAGTAGACATGCTTTCATACCAAGTTAGTACCAACCACAATAATAACACAAACCTAGCGGTAATAAATCATCTTTAACAGTAATTCTTTCATAAGAAAAAAAAAAAGGTAGCATAAATCAACATGACATAACATAAAATCAATAAAGATCGGACAGAGGTATTGTCGCCTCCAAAACGTAACTCATTATAGAAAATGTACTTTCTTGCGCATTGATATCTTCTCAGCCATATCAAAAAGTCGTGACTATAATAACTTCGCCCATGTCTTAAGTTGACAGTATGGGCTTCATAAGACATCATCAGATAGTATATATGCCTATCTAGAGTGTTCGTAAAAAAATTTATGCTAACGTAGCAACGAACGTAACAGTCGCCAAAGGTGAACTGTCGTCGCATTCAACAGCATAATGACTCAAGATAAGTCAATATCAAAGTGTAAAGAGCGTAAATGCCGAGCGCCTGCAATCGGCTTGTAATGAGCGTGGGGACGGTCGCTGATGGACCGTAGAAGACACTGAACAACAAAACGAGCGTGTGTACTCTTGCCAAAACAAAAAGCAGTGAAAGTTGACGGAGTTAGTAAGTAATCGGTCAAACGTAATCAAGCAAATCAAAGTTGCATGCGCCAATCTTCGTCGCCATCGAGCATACCAACATCTTCATCGGCAAGATCTGGTTCAGGACCATATTCACCTTCAAAAACGATAGCACCTGCTCTTCTTCTAGACTCCACAAAATGCACTTCTCTGGTATCAAGAATGTCACGCACAGTTGGTCTATCCGCAGGATTTGGCTGAAGCATCCATTTTACAAGCTTGTCAAGGTCCCCAGAATCGTCAACCATAAAATCAGGCGCCCACTTTGGTATCTTCATGCCTGTAGGTTTGTCAATACTCGAAAGATCACCAGAGCTGGAACTGAGTCTACCTGCATCTGAAAGATCACCAGATCTCAACTTTTGCCAAGGAAGCCCATAGTCAGGAAGCACAATATTCGCGGCAATCTCAAGCATAACCAAGCCAAAAGAAAATATATCTGCCGGCTTAGAATAATCTTGTGCCGCCAAGATCTCTGGTGCAATATACTCCCGATCTCCTTCGCGTTCAATGCCTTTAGTCTAGTTTTCGTTAGTACAAGGAACATAATACAAACTTGATATACATACCACAGGAAGCTTCGTAGCCAAACCAAAGTCGCCAATCTTCAACGTTCCTTCAAAAGTAATAAGCACATTTGCAGGCTTGATATCAAGATGAATGTATCCATTATCATGAATGAACTTGAGCCCGAGTGCAATTTCAACAACAATTTTCCAAACACGCCATTCATCAAGTTTAGAGACACGTCCATATTCTGATAAAAACACGTCCAGACTACCATTTTCGCAAAACTCAGTCATGATGTAAAGATGGTTATTATAATTCCAGCTGTCAAAAAAATTCAACACATATTCTCGTTCTTCTTCAGTGCTCTTGGAAGACAGGTCCTTCAAGATAGCAACTTCTTCGAGCTTGCGGTTCAATGCCTTGTGACCAACTATTGGAGTCTTTGTTCGCTTAACAGCGTATTTTTTGGACGAGTCGACCCGATCCGATACAAGATATACTGTTGAGAATTCACCAGTACCCAATAATGTCACATCTTGAAACCTATCGCAAAGAAATGGATCAGTAATGCTACTAGGAGTCATTGAAGAGTCAAAATAGCCAAATCCTGACTTGGCAGGTGTACTAGGGGTCTTTAACTCCGTAAACAAACCGGTTGGGGACACGGTTGCCACCACAGGCTCAGATGCTTCTAAATCGTTAGGTTGTGCAAGCCAAATCGTTCTTAAAAGTTTAATTACTTACTGGTGATCATACCCCATTTAACCGCCCGCTGCAACTCAGCACTATTATGGAAACCTTTTGTAGGGGTTGGAGGCATATCGTAGTCTGGCATACCAGTGGCACCATCATAAATCTCCTCTTCCTGCGAATTGATATTTAAAACCGAAGACAAAGAAGAATGAGCCTTAGAGAACTGTGGCTGAGCAGGTCGCTTACAAGGAGTGTCTGGTGGAGCAAGTCGTGATTCATCTGAAGCACCGTTGGATTGTCTGTTTCGCTTCGACAACAGTCCGGTGCTCATAAAAGCCGGTTGAAATGGTTTTACGAGCCTGTAGTTTTGAGGCGTCTCAAAAGAAGAAGAAGTCTGTGCAAGTGCAGATAAAGAATGCGACTGTGCCAGTCTAGGCAATGAGGGCCGTTTCTTTTTAATACCATCAGTGCGGCCTCTGTTAATTTCATCTCTAGTTGGAGACATAGAAGCTACCGAAAGCGACTGAGATAAAGGATGAGGTTGACTGTTTCCGTTTACACTATCCTTTGCACTGGCAAAGTTCTCGATTGAGATTGTTCGTCGGACTTTGGCATTCGGCAAAGGTGTACCAGAGCTTAATTTTCTTGCAGCCATCGATTGATCATTTGAATTCTGAAGCCCCAATCCATCATTTGACTCGCCAAATAATTGAACAGACGGTTGACGGTGAGCCGGAGTGCTAAACTGAGTAGTAATGGTGGCGGTATATGCGGGCTCCGTATTTGTGAACGAAGAAAGAAAAGTCTGAGATGCAAGCTTTCTGATGCCATGCGGAGTTGACGGAACTTGAAAAGGACTATCGTTGATATCGTAACGACTAGAGTCTGAAATGTGATTATTGCTCTGATTCAGTTGATTTTTTAATGAACGTTTTGCCGTTGGCGAGCCCAATGATGCCTGGTCGAGATGAATAATTCCAGTCGACCTGCGAAGCGGTGACGATGGGTCGTTCAACTGAGGGGTCGTGATGACTGACGAAAGTGGATGCTTAGAGCCAGCCAGGCTGGCAGCTCCACTAGACGACAGACTGCTTGATGACGCTGACGACGAAGACAACGGCGAAGCTGACTTTTGCATCGTGTTGTTGTTGTTGTTGTTGTTGTTGTGGTAGTGATTGCTATTGCGACGACCAGTGACGGACTGATGCCGAGACGACCTCGTCGGAGATTGGTGGTGACCAGCCAGAGGCGAGAACGTGTCAACAACAACCTGCACCTGCGGGGACATTGTATCCAGCGGCATGGCTAACGTAAGAAGACGACGATATCACAACGATGCTACCGTCTCCGGTGCCGGAGCTGATAAGAGAATGCAAGCGTGGGTGAGTGTGAGCTATTCGCGTTAGCAGAAACAACCCGCCGACTAATGTGTGACTCTGGAACACAAACACTGGAGTCTTCTGACGATGGGAGCGGCAGAGGAGTGGAAAGAGCTGTTGTGGTGGCGCAATGTTGTTCTCACGATACCGCGACAGACGCCTGCCGACACGACGCCATTCTCGGTCGGTTTGTTTACATACGTTTTCGATAGGCCAGGTTTAGGGCTTGCTGGCATTTTGCCGCGTCGGCGCGCGTTGGGGGCCAGTCAGTCGGTCGTATTTCAGCCAGCCTGCTGGAGGGGGCAACATGCACAATAGAGCTCTAGTCAATTATTCGATAGAGACTTAAATGACATGATGCAAGTCGAAAATAGCAATAGATATGTATTCTGATTCTGCGTTGTTGTTTTGTGGATCAAGGGTTTGGAAATTGAAGGTACATATCTGCGGGAGTCGGGACAAACAAGAACGACGCGTCTTTCTTGACTGGACTGTCAGCATACATTACCGGCTAAGCAGAAACATCAGCAAAGTGTATATGCTACTGACTCCTGAGTCTGTATGCTGTTATTGTCAAATGAGCTGTCTGTATGGTTAGAGTTGATGCTTCGAGCTTTAGTAGACGCAAGCTGCTCTAACGCGAGGCAAACCAGAGCAACACACAAGTTTGAATTATGATGCGACCTTAATGTAGTTGAAGGAACTAGTATTCAAAGGGCGTAAGGATCAGTTTTAGGCTTGACAAAATGCAACTTACATCTTGACAATCAATAGTAACTTGCTTTCTCTGCGCCTACCAGACGCCAAAGCTTGACCAAATCAACTTGAGCGTGGCAGGCTGACTGTAAACGTAGGCTGACGGCAGTATACATACACACATACATACACACATACATACACACATACATACACACATACATACACACATACATACACACATACATACACACATACATACACACATACATACACCACTTTGAGCGTAAAAATTTTTGCAGATATATTTATCGCTGAAATGAATAGATAATTACGCATATTCAAGTAGATTGATTTTACTCGATGTAGCCGATGTTTTTGATAAGATCGGTTGTAGCAGCAAGAAAAAAAGCGATGATGACATGGTCAGGCAGAAAGAGAATTAATTGTATCGATCTTTATTCACTGGAAGGTGTGCTGGCTTTTGTAAAAAGGCAGGTGACGATATGTCAAGTCAGATCGGTCTTTCAAATATTTTGCCCTGCACGAACATGCCAACCCACAAATGACATAACAGCCAGAAGAAGCCTTAGTTTGATGATTACTATTACAGATTGAAAAAATATATTTGACAACTAATGACTTATCTCGATTCTGATTCTCAAGGTATGAAATATGTTACATATGTAGGTAGTAAGCAGATTGGATACGTCCTCCGTCACAGGTCTTGGCAGTGGTCGGCCATCTCCATTGAATCAACCGGCTAATATATGCATATGTATATTATCGCCAATCGCTTTGAGCCCCCAATGGTCGAAGTATCACTTTTCCAGCAATATCATTTATAGATGCTGCTCTAATAGCCCCCTTTTCCGTTTTTTTTTTGTGTTATATTCTTATATCGACAAACTAGAGAAAAAGCGTAATCTATTACTAGTGAACGTGATACCGATAAGTCTCTGGGAGAGACAGGAAGGTAGAGTGAGCTCGGAAAGGGGTTGCGGAGAATGAGAATCGTGGCCAAGAAAGCAACCTGCAGCCAAGCAACGACGAACGACGACCGCTATCAGCCACCGGAAGCTCGGAAGGAGGAAAAACGAATCAGCTTGAAACTGACGATAATGAATGATATGGCGAGGGCTCAGGGAGGAGGGGGGGGGGGAGCAGCAATCGATAACTATACATACATACACAGGTTGATAACCTTCCCACCAGTAAAGAGAGATACGGCTGGGTGCTGCGATACGGTCCGCACGCCAGCAAATTTGTAAACGCTTGGGCGCGGACACGCCAGTACATAACTGATATATATACATACATCTGTAATAGCGACAACCAGCAAAGCCCGACACGACTGAGATAAGCCAAGGTCATCAAGACCACGCTATTACAGCAATAATAATACCGGGGGGCGGTTGACAGCTGAGTAGAAGCGGCGGAAGTACCCTGTTGTGGTGTGCCAACTGTTCAACGAACTGGCGACCCATAACACCATAGGCAACGACTGTCGACGAGGCTGTCGGATTATTTAATCACGGCTCGCAGGTTTTTATTATACACCTGGCCTTTCTCATAAACCGTGCACAC
The DNA here is from genome assembly GCA_030564125.1 of Myxozyma lipomycoides. NCBI lineage: Eukaryota > Fungi > Ascomycota > Lipomycetes > Lipomycetales > Lipomycetaceae > Myxozyma > Myxozyma lipomycoides. Next base: position 120,592 of record JAJLTW010000015.1, read on the forward strand.
GCAGCAGCAGCAGCAGCAGCAGCACTCCATTATCAATTTAGGTACGGATGTAATACATAGTTACTGGCAACTTACTGCAACTATATTATTATAGTTAACCCAACCTAAAAGCGCCACCACGCATTACGGCCCCGGGGCCCCACCGCACGCACCGCACTGACGACGGATGAGTCGCCATCGCCGGCGACGACGACGACGAAATGGGTTGGCGATGGACGATGCATCATCGCTATTACTACGGCTACGGTTTTAGCTGCTGGAGCGAGCGCTCGACCGGACTTGACCGTCCACTGACTGGGCTTGGCTTGGCCTGCTTCCGAGGATGACAGGCTGGGCTCCGCGACGACGACCTACCGCCGCGGCCAGGCGGCGAAATAGAGTGCAAACACAACCTCTTGAGTTGGTTGTCCTGCTTATCGCCCAGCACCGACGAGTCGCCCTGTTGCTGCTATGTATCGGTCTGAGTTTGAGTTGCTTGGCATCAAATGCTCGTGTGCGCTCGGTGAGCTTCTTAAAAAAAAAAAAATTCTATAATATAATCCCAGTTGTCGCCGGTCCTGGCCTTACTATCTTGCGTGCCTTACTATCCAGACTAACTCGCTGTTGTTGCAGTTCCTTCTAGCTCCTGGGGTCGCACAAATTCCTAGCATTACTTGTGAATTGTCATCATGGCCTTTGCTGACAAGCTGCATTCACTCAACGATGCGGTGGCCCGGTCAGTCGTCGGTCGGTACTTCCGCCTCGAGGGCTCCGGCAGTCGTCGTGAGCGTCTGGGTTCCCGGTTCACGACCGAGATCCGGGCTGGTCTGGCTACGTTCTTTGCTATGGCCTACATCATTTCCGTCAATGCTTCAATTACGTCTGATTCCGGCGGGACCTGTGTTTGCGTCGGCACCGAAGACGATCCAACTTGCGACGCAGACTCGGACTACATGGCATGCGTCCAGGTGGTCAAGCGGGACCTTGTGACTGCCACCGCCGCAATTTCCGCCCTGACTACGTTTTGCATGGGTTTGTTTGCTAACATGCCGCTTGGCCTTGCCCCCGGTATGGGTTTGAACGCTTACTTTGCCTACCAGGTGGTTGGATACCACGGCTCTGGCACTGTTCCCTACAACCTAGCCGTGACTGCGATTTTCGTCGAGGGCTGGATCTTTATTGGGCTGTCTATCTTTGGAATTCGTCAGTGGCTGGCCAAAGCAATTCCTCACTCAATCAAAATCGCTACCGGTGCCGGTATCGGCTTGTATCTCACCATCATTGGGCTGTATGGTTCTGCCGGCCTTGGGGTCATCACCGGCGCCACGTCCACTCCTGTCGATTTGTATGGCTGCGATGGTTCTTACACTGAAGAACAGTGCGAAACCAAAAAAATGACCTCCAAAACCATGTGGCTCGGTATTTTTTGCGGTGGGTTTGTGACTGCATTCTTGATGCTGTACAAGGTCAAAGGTGCCATCATTGCTGGTATAGCGCTGGTGTCAATCATCTCATGGCCACGTACTACCGACGTGACTTACTTCCCTTACACTGAAGCCGGGGACGACAGATTTGATTTTTTCAAAAAAGTTGTTACTTTCCACCCAATCACCAAAATTTTGACCGTCCAAGAATGGAATCTCTCCTCAATTCCTGGCGGCACCGGCAACTTCTGGCTTGCACTAGTAACTTTCTTGTACGTTGATATTCTCGATACCACCGGTACTCTTTACTCAATGGCCAAGTTTTGCGGAGCTGTTGATCGTCGCACTGGTGATTTTGAAGGTTCTTCTGTTGCATTCATTGTTGATGCCGGTGGAGTTGTGGTTAGCTCGCTGTTTGGTTCTCCTCCAGTGACTGCATACATCGAGTCCGGTGCGGGTATCTCAGAAGGTGGCAAGACCGGTATCACTGCAATGATCACTGGTCTTTGCTTCTTTATCTCAGTCTTCTTTGCTCCTATCTTTGCCTCTATCCCTCCATGGGCTACAGGATCAACATTAGTCTTAGTTGGTTCCATGATGATGGCCGCTGTGGCTGAGATCAACTGGGTCTACATCGGTGACGCTCTTCCCGCTTTTTTGACAATTGCTGTCATGCCATTCACTTATTCGATCGCATACGGTTTGATTGCCGGTATTATCTCCTACATCGTCCTCAACACCGGTGTTTTTATCATTGCAAAACTTTCTCGCAACAGAATCCTGCCTGCTAACTACAACAAGCGTGATGGCTGGTCATGGAGAGCAATCTACAACGACAAGGCTGATGAAGATGAAAATGATCTGCCGACCCACGAACCAGTCACCGGAGTCAAGTCAGTCTTCCTTGTTTTCATGCCACCATGGCTTGTCCGTCTTGTGTTTGATCACAAGAAACGCTTTTGGGAAGCCGACGACGACGACAACAAATCTCAATCTAACGTTCATGTTATCGACGGTAACGTTGCTAAGCCAATTGAGTCTGAAGACTCTGTTGAGCCCTCGCGTACAGAAGACTTTGTATTGTCATCGGACTCAAAAGAGGGTTATGACGAAAAACGTCAGTAAATCATGTTTTTTTTTTTTTTTTTTTTTTTTTTTTTTCGTTTCGTTGGTTTTTCCTTTTTTTCTCTGATTTTGATACATTCTGGGATAAAATGTTTTTTTTTTCGTTGCAATCGAGATTTTCCTGTGTACGGCTTTATGGTAACTATAGTAATACATCAATAATAATTTTAATCATCTTAGACGTTAAAGTTACTAGTTGTAAATCAACCATAAATGTCACTGCAGGCTGCAGCAATTACGTGAGCAGTCAGGTTTCCCCGCGTTATGTCCGGTGCCGCGGTCTCCGTGTAATTAACGATAACGGACAACCACCTACCACTTGAACGATTACTTTTCCAAACGATTCAGCTCTACCTAGTTTTTTATTCGCTCAAGGGGGATAGTCAATCTAGAATGAATCGCTTAAGCTACTTGTTTCACTTCACTAGCTTGAAGTCAATTAACTTAACAGTTGCTCGATCGTATTTTTCAACAACCGGGTCCAGATCGTACGAGCACATCCTGGTATCACAGCCAGCTGCCGGAGTATCCCTCGTTACATTAAACAGACCAAAGGCATTAAATGCACTTTGTACACCATTAATTCTTGAACTTAATCACGCGTTCAAGGCAGCAGATGACGACAAATCAATCGGTGCGATTGTGCTTACGGGATCAGAAAAGGCATTTGCTGCCGGTGCTGATATAAAAGAAATGAAAGATAAATCGTTTGCAGAAGTATATGGAACTAGCTTTATACGGAATTGGAGTGAAGCTACTCGGGTTAAGAAACCGGTCCTGGCGGCTGTTAATGGATTTGCACTTGGTGGTGGTTGCGAACTTGCCATGATGTAAGTTTACCTCGATCGAGATCTCTAATTATTGATAATAACGTGGGCGATTCAGGGCAGATATAATTTATGCAGGAGAAAACGCTGTATTTGGCCAGCCAGAGATCATTTTAGGTATTATCCCCGGCGCAGGTGGAACTCAACGTCTTACACGATTGATTGGTAAATCACGAGCGATGGAAATAATCCTTACCGGCAAGAGATTTACTGCAAATGAGGCATACGAATGGGGCCTTGTTTCGGATGTGTTTTCGGTTAATAGTCTTGTAGATCAAACTGTTAAAACTGCTAGTGAAATTGCGTCACATGGAAGATTGGCAGTGCAAGCAGCTAAGGAAGCAGTTAATTATGGACTTCAAGTTGGTCTTGAAGATGGATTGGCGTATGAGCGACGACTGTTTCATAGTATGTTTGCTACGAAGGATCAAAAAGAAGGAATGGCTGCGTTTGTAGAAAAGAGAAAACCAGAGTTTAAAGGGGAATAAACTACAACTTAGAATACACATTTTATGTCAAACAAATTCTACGATGCACAAAGATATCGATCTATGTGTGCAGTGATTACTAAATAAATAAAAACTTTAAACGCAACGAACAAAAAACAAAAAGCATCAGTATACAACCCCGAAACTTATTTCAACCATCCACGGATCAAGTTTATCTGGCAATATCTTCGTCATCATGATCGCTTTGTTCAATATCTTCTTCCCCATTATTGATCACAATCGATGGGGGCTCCGGTACTGCAGGCTGTTGTTTGTCAGTCTCCTGAGATGCAGTCCTGACCTGACCACCCTGTACATGCGCTGTATCAATATCACTTCTAACTGCACCGGCTGCTGCAACTGCTGCCGCAATACCACCCGATATCATCAAAGCCGACATTGGTGATCGAGAATTTAGATTAAGCTTGCCGAATGATGGCACCACATCAGCATCCGGAGCACTCGAAACTCTATCCAATTTTTCCAAGTTTGTCTCGCTGACTGCCACAGTTGCTGTACTGTCGTCTGAATGCAACTGTAGCGATTCAGGCGCTTTCTTGGTGACCTCGTCGTCGTTTAATGTAATCGTTGATGTAGATTTTGAACTCTCAATGATATCCATATACGCTCGTCGTGACGGATCAGCTTGACGCTTTGCTTTCTTTTTTTCTCGCTTACTGCTAGGTCTGACCACAATAACCGGTACAGGCGAATGTTGAAGACAATATTTCGAGATCGAACCTGGTAACAGGCCCTGGAAACCGTTGAGAGATTTTCCTCGAGTTCCTACAATAAGCACTGCCGGCTCGTAGATTTCAATCATTCGCTGAATTCTGTCTTGTACTTTTCCTACAGCAAACTCTATAATCAGTGATATCTAACAGTCAGTAATCTATCCCAATTTGTCATTAACAATAGTAAACCAACCTTTTTGTCTTCATCGTTCTTGTCCATTGTATCCACCAACAGCTTATATGCTTCATCGCGGTATAGCTTCTCCTGTAATGCTGAATCCGAGCTCGATATCTTTGAATTGGGATCCACAACCCGTAAGCAGACGACCTCGTCACCGTCATCGACCAGCTCATCCAGTAACCAATCAACGGCATAGTCGGAATAGTCGTTCTGATCCGTACCAACAAGAAATGTCCGGGATATCCGCGAATATACATAATCATTGTGTCTTGATTGCAATGTCAACGAGAAATCGGTTGCATCCTTATTATCAAATGTGTCGAACCCAACTCGTCTCTGATATTTGCTGTTTGATTAGCAGCACGCTCCCGAGCTCACAACAATCTCGTCTGATTACTAGCGACTGATTCACCTCAAAATCAAACTAGCACAACAAACTTACTGAGGTAAAACGGGCGACCTCTTTTCCGTACTATCACTCGAGCGACGATTGCCTCGCATTGCTGATGGACTGCGCACTGCCGATGTGCTGCGAACTGCTGATGTCCCTCGGCTGGCGCTCCGTTGACGAGACGAAGACCGTCTTGACCTTGACGCACTGCGCTTTGGTTCTGCAAATAACAATGATGACATTGACTCTTATGAATGACTGTTGTATTTTTTAAAAAAAAAAAAGTAGGTTGCTTTCAAGCCCAATCAATGATCCGCATGATAATCCGCAGGTTTACCAGGTGATCAAGGCTATTCTGCCCAAACCCTCCCCCCGGGTCCCGTGCGTTGTTCTACAAAGCCAAGCATCCGAATCCCAGATTCGGCTTTTGACGTCGGTCACGTGCAGGCTCGGTGAACGCGAACGACAAAACAACGCGTTAACCAAAAAAACGCGTGCACGAACTCGACCCGAGCCTGCCAGCCAGTCAGCAGCAGCAGCATCTTCTAACCTAGCAAACGTCTACAGGGCACTTAGTATGATGGTACGGGAGCATAAAATAGCTCCTTTTTACTGCTGTTATTTGCTACAGTCGTCAAAACGAACTCAGAGCTTCTATATCGGTTCAACGCCTCTGCCCCTGCGAGTATGGTCGCCGAGCCTTGTTCCGGGATTGATCTAACATTTCTATAGAGATTACGCCAGCATAATGGCGAAATTTTACATGGTGCTTGGCGTACTAAGCAGAGCGAAAAGCGGCCGTGGAATATGATTTGTATCGTTTCTGGGTTTCCGTCAAAGATCAGTGCACTCCAGTTTGAGTATGTGTCTCAAATAAATAACACGACTTATGGCTAATTTCCTAGACATGCGTGGCAACGCCCATATCAAACGAGACATATCCCACCAGAGTTGAGAATAACGAAGACAAAGAGAAGCAGGCAATCGCTTCATCATTATTTGGGTAACGTGCGAAATCTAATGTCGTCCCAGTCTTTGCGAAGGTGGCCATTGACACTCCATATATTTACTACCGATGTACTTAATGTTTGGTCGCAGAACAAATACAAGTTAACGGAGTTGCCAAGCTATCATAACATTTCAATAGACATCCGAACAGAAGAAGGCGCTCTTAAAGATCGTTGTGATACAGCTGGCGATGACAAATTATTAGACACGCCTTCAAAAAAGGTAAGGTGTAAAGTCCATGAGGGCGACGGTTTAGGCGGTATAAAGGGCTTAGATGTATCAGAGAAGCCATTATTGCCATACTTTAAGAAGACGTCCCAGTTGATCACTACAGATTCGAGATGCGCAATTTGCTCTGAAAAGCTACATATTGAGTCTGCTGATACACGAACACAACATCTCTCCACATTAGTCTGTCATAACCACGATTGTACTGAAGTCTATCACACTACTTGCCTAGCTACTTCACTTCTTGATGACCCACGAAAAGATAATGACACAAACGGGCAAGTTCAGGTACTTCCTACTACCGGAATCTGTAGCTCCTGTCACGGACCTTTACAATGGAGTAAATTGATGCGAAACGCATTTTGGCGTGCGTCAGGTGAACAACCGCTTGGAATAACTGCCACTCAAGGTATCTTTTCTCAAGATGAATCACTCCCAAGCTCAGCAGAATCAGATTCTGAACTCAGTGATACAAGTATACAAGCTGAAATTCCAAAGAAACGTGGACGACCACGTAAACTTAAGACTACAGAATTTGCCGTTACTGAACCGGCAAAACCAATAACAAAGTCTACTAAAAAGACTAAAGAACTACTATCTCCAAGTGCGCAAAGTACCAAACCTCCAAAGAAGCGCGGTAGACCACGCAAGGCAAAGGTTTTACCGGTACAATCAGATGAACAAGTTAAACCGGTCACGGTTTTAGCCAAGTCGAAATCAGATATTATCCATAGTTGTTTGTTGTCTTCGCCAAGGGGTGTGGTATCGACTGGCTTGACAAATGAGGACTCGTCGTTATTACCGTCGATTCTTCATCCGGCAGATGAAGCGGACACATCATGGTCTCCAAGTCGGTTCATGTCAAGACTAAGTCACTTCAATCGAAACAATACTGTGATTTTAGATTCTTCTACAAGCAAATCAGGATCGGAAATTGTGCCATAGTTTATAAATTTTGTAACATAACACATGCTATCTTCATATTTTATTATTTGTCTTAAGTTAGTTGACTTTTTACATTCGCTGTTCTAAAACTGAATCGACCAGTCCGTCGCAATCATTACCTTTGGATCGCGCACAGTAACAATACTTGCTTTTCCGTCTGCAGCTTCTTCAACAGTGATGCTAGCTTCCCATGACTTCTTGTCCTGGAAAGCCTCGACAGAATGAATCTTCTTGAGCTTTTCCGTATCAAACCCAATAAGAACAATTTTTTCCACTCGCACGCTATCGATAGTCTTCTCGTATGAGCGCGCTCCAACGCTAGACGTCTGTAGCGACCGAGATCTAAGAATACGATCTTCCGCATTAAACATAAAGAATCGATGTAAGAAACCGCCCCGTAAATGATTAAACGTTTCACCATCATCCATATATAGGACACCAGCAGCATTTCCTTCCTGATCAAGGTGCACCACTAATGTAAGAGGATCATGCTTCATCAAAGTAGATGATCTTCTGTATCTGTCTCTGCGAGTAATAATATGGCCACCTCTTGCAAGAACAGGAATCTTGTCTAGTGGAGCCTCAACGTGTTTGCTTCCCACACCTTGGTAAATAACCTGATTAAAGTAATCATAGTAGATTTCATCATCAGGCAAGTAAACATTGGTCGATGTCTCTCCTTCGTCAACGATTGGTTTGACAAGTAATCCGGTCTCTCCAAAGAAAAACTGATCATCGATATCGAAACATTCCTCATTTTCGGGAGCCATAAGAAACATAGGTCTAATCACTGGAACACCGTCAAAGCTAGCTCGGTGAAATGCGGTATAGATTGAAGGCAGCAGCTGATATCGCAATTTGATTGCGTCTTTGATATATGAAGTGTAGGGCTCGCCTGCAAGCCATGGCTCACGACGTTTAGACTCAATATGAGCATGACCTCTGAAAAAAGGATAAAATGCACCAGCTTGGTACCAACGGGTGAGCAACTCGTTTGTTGGATTGCCAAAGAACCCACCAACATCAGCACCAGTGAAACTGAATCCAGCTACAGCATGACTTAAAAGCATTGGCGTGACGATTTTGAGATACTCCCATTTGGCGGCGTTATCACCTGTCCACATCGCTCCGAGACGTTGAGACCCAGCAAAGAACGATCGAGTCAAAACGAACGGACGTTGCTTTGGGGCTCTTGAGGTAAGAGCTTGGACAGTAGCATTAACAAATGTCATACCGTAAATATTGTGCACGTCACGGTGTTCCCATTTACCAAAATGAATATTATCTCTTGGAGCACTGACTTCCGGACCGTTAAAAACAGAAGGTTCATTCATATCATTCCAGATGAAGAAGTTGCTCTCATGACCGCAAAACTTGCCGGGTTTAAATTGATCTTTCCAGTACTCAACTGCTTTTGGACTAAATGTATCAATCCAAGCAGATTCTCCAGGCCAACACCAACCATTATATTCAGAGCCAGACTCGGTCTTGATGTACAGACCATTTTTATTCATATTCTCATATACCTGGTAGCCTGTTTCCTTTTTGATATGAGGATCGATGATTGTCACCAATTTACGCTTTCTCTTGTCCAATGTTTGCAGCATCTTTTCTGGAGTTGGGAACATTGACTTGAGCCACGTGAAATATTTCTTTCCCTCAGTATACTCAATGTCCAGCCAAATGGTATCGTAAGGAATTCCATATTTATCAAAATTGGCATCCACTTCGAGCACATCTTCTTCGGAATTATAGTTCCATCTGCATTGATGATATCCAATACCGTAAATTGGCGGCAAAGACGCGAATCCTGTCAACTGCCCATATTGCTGATAAACAGATGTTGCATCAGGTCCTAACATAATAAATATGTCCATAATACCCGACTCTGACATCCAGTGAGTCTTTGTAGTCTTACGCGACCCAAATGATTCCGCGTTTGGCTAATCAAGTTAGCTTAGAATCTCGTAATACCGTGTCAGAAATCATACCTTAGTCTTCGTGATATCAATCCAAGTCTCAGCTCCATTGGACCAGAACACTGCAACACTAGACCCTTTCTTGTGTGCTTGCATAAATGGAATAGCACCATACATCGCCATAGGACTGTTGGTCTCGTATTCAAAGATATCTACATTGAAGAGTCTGTAAGGCTCGTTGAAGTTTCCGTCTCCTCCTCGGGTCTCGCGAAGCGAGAACTTGTCGGCGTGTTCTGGAATACCAAAAACGTGCTCATAACCAGGGAACGATATATCCAATGCAATTGACTCAGGGCCTGGAGTGTTAGGCGCGCAACGTTCCAGGTTATTGAAAATACATACCTTTGGGCTTCTTGTCTTCTTTTCCACCAAAATTTTCTTCCCACATGTCTTTAATGTCGATCTCGTCTTTAAGACTAGGGTCGTTCTCAAGATCGACTGGCTTTGTTCTATAATGATCAAAATTGAAGAGCCCTCGGTCGTTAAGAATGATGTGAACTTCACCATCGCGAACGAATTTAATCACAAGTGGGCTTGTCTCCACGATCGCCTCAAAATGCTTTTCAGGGCCATAAGCAATCCTGAAAACGCCATTATTTTTATCTTCTGCTGTCGAGACGTCTGTAGCACTAATACTTGGCGCAAGATCACTTGCAATTGCCCATTTGGAGGCCTCGTTGTATCGGCGCTGTGTAATTTTGTCGACTGGAAAACCATCAATTGGAGCGGCATCGGCACGTTTTTGCTCATCGACAAGAAATCTTGCACTGCCAAATTCTAAGAAAACCAATTGAAATGGAAATTCGACTTTTGCTGTATTTCCGTTGCTTTCGGTGATGGTTTTTAAGATTGTGCCTTGCAAAACGCCATTTGCGAACTTTGCCGAGCTTGTGTCGATAGCATATGGCGGATCCCAAGCAGCTCCTTTGGCCGCAGAAAAATCAGCGTATGCCCTGTTCCGTCTGCAAAAGGAAGACTCCTCACACGTCTTGAACAGGTACTTCTTTGCCGCCTCCGCTGGCACTGCAGCAATAGCGACCATGACTATCATGAGAGCGAGCAGCGCCGTAGCACTGTGAACTTTCGAGCGCCGGCAAGCCATAGCTGCAATATTTCCAGCTATTATTGCAATCTAACGCTATGATCAAACCGATCGGGTCAATTGAACTGTACTCTGGGGACGAGATCAAGCTGTACTGCCGGCAACCTATTTCTATTGTCGTTATACGTTGCCATTGGGTCGTCTCTAGTCTCAGAAATGAGCCGCGCCGTCACTGTGAGATCACACCCATTTTTCACCGTAATTTGGCCTCAGTGCAATATTTGACAAACAAAATTAGCAAAATATCTAGTATCTACAGAGAACATGGTCTTCCAATAAAAAATAAGTATAGTGTCATTATTTTTTGTGGCGGTTTAGGGCCCCGTCCAGAAGAATGAGTAATATATAAAGGATAGAGCTAGCCTTTAAAATGTAATTATATATCTTAGAAGGCTTGGGGCTTCGGCCCAGCACCAACAATAAACGGAGATTAAGCCTATTAATATTAAAGCACGATAGGATTCATGCCGTTAAAAGGTTTTCGCCTCTGACGCAACATTCATTTTTTTGGACGGGGGTCACCTAATTAAACCGTCACATTTTACAGTCATCAAGATGAGCCGTCGTAATAATAGGCTGTCCCCCGGAGGCGCTGCTCGAGCCTCAAGAGTCGAGGCGGCTCGACGATCGCACACCCTAAACCCCGGCCAGCTTGTGGTTTAAGGCGGCAGCAGCAGCACGGACGGACTGACTGAGCAGTCTGGGCTGGCGGCAGCGCATCATCATCATCTCGAAAACCTATGGAGGGAAGGTCCGGCGTGTGCTCTCTACACAGGAATCAGCAACATCATATACACGGCCGCAGCTGCTAGGAATTTCAAAAATTGACTTTGCAGAGCTCTTATCTTTTTCGGCGGTACAAAAACTTACGTGCACTTCTGTTTTCCGGTCTCTTTGCGTGTGTTTTAGCCTGCGCGGCCAGTGGCAAACGTATAGAGGTGATGGTTGCTCCTGACATTCCAGTTTCCGTTTCGTTCGGTGCTGTTCTACTTCACGATCTTCCGTTTATAGTCTCTTTTTTTGCATTTTGTGTTTTTGCGCATAGATCTTTCCCTCTGTTTTATGCATCCACAGCATCCGCGTCGATTCTAATTCGGGTCGTGTTCGATATATGTCTCGCAACTGCTGGTGTCGTCTCTGAGCTAGTGCTGTGCGAAATCAGCGACTGGGTAGCTCCTGGGTATGTTACAGGCTGATGTTCAGTTTCTGTTAGTTTACTAACTGTTGCAGTCCACGGCTCATTGCTTGGAAGGTGGCCACGATCGTATTGATGGCCTTGCTGATTGTGATCAATCCTATCTTGCTAGCATACCATTGGTTTTCAGATTCGACTGGTAAGTTGAAACATTCTCTTAATTTGACTTTATCTGATGTCAAGGTTTTGTTAAAAGGTTCATTTACCTTTTCACAGCTTTGGCCTTTTCGGCTTGGTTGTACCTGTTCTATCGTATTGGCGACTATTTGCCTTTACCCAAGCATGTCGAAGGCTCTTTTTGGATGTACAGTGAGTATTTCGGGTTCACTTATGACTATTTGAGGATAATTGTTAATTGTCTTAGCGCTGTCTTTTGGTGAAGAGTGCTTAGCTCGCGTTGGTCTTATCGGCGTCTCGACAATGGCGATTTTATCTGGCTTTGGTGCTGTATCTGCGCCTTATTCGTCGTTCACAGCGAAACCGAAAACAGTATCAGAAATGGATATTAGTCGAGTGCGTACTGGCATTGAAAGCACTGAGGAACTTATTCAGTTTAAAGAAGCTGCGATGAAGACGTTGCAAATGCGCATCATGGAGAAGAAGCAGAAGTCGTCCACCAACTTGATGGCCAAGATGTACTCCTCATTCCGCGGGGATATGGATGCGCAGGAGCTTTCGTCTTCTCGACTAGAACTGGAGGGACTCTACGCTATGAAGCGGTCTCTCCAGAGTGATCTCAGAGAACTCACCGTTCGATTTGCAGAACAGAGAGCGTCGCAAACATTCATCGGAAAGATATACAAAATGCTCTATTTTTTTTTTGCGGTATATTGTATCTACAGAATAGCAGCTACATTAGTCTCCCGCAATCCATTTCGCGTGCAGAACTCATCCTTCTCTCAGTCGGATCCCATCACTCATGTGCTTGCACTTCTTGCGCAATATTGGGATCCTGACTTAAACCGCCAAGCTTGGGCTCGACAGATTGGTTTCTGGTTTTCTGGTATGATTTTCACTGGATCGATCACTAGTGTGCTATCTACATTCAATATGATCTCAAAGGCTGTTCCTCGGGCGCTTGAGCGCGCTAACTTCGCTTTACTGGCAGCTGAGATTATGGGCACGTACGCGATCTCCACTTCACTCATGTTACGCAGCAATTTGCCAAAGGACATGTCGTCTGCGGTTTCTTCTGCGTTGGGTGCTCCTCTAGACACTACTTTTGTCGATCGGTGGTTTGATGCTCTTTTCCTTTTCGCTGCCGGAATGTCTGCCGCTGGATTATACATTACCCGAAGGTTGTTCCACGAAGAAATCATTGAAGACGACGTACTCGAGAGTGGCAAGAGAGCATAAAGGGTTTAAAGAGAGATACAGGAGCATGTTACGAAATTTTTTTTTTATTAGACTCGTTCGTTCCGAAGGTCACGACTTCATTAGTTTTTTTTTTTTTTTTTAATATTATGGGATTCGGTAGACAGACTATTCACAGCTGCGTAGTGTTTGAGCAGCTTTAATTTTGCATGATACTTTGGGTCGTTATTGGCTTTTAATATTTAGTTTCACTTCATTGTTTTGCTGTATTGCTGTATTGTTTAATATTGGAGTTGTAGAGATACAAATTTATGATTTTGTTACTGCTAGATCAATAATGAAGGGTTTTGCTAATGATAACTATTGTTTTAGTTTGTACTCAAGTCCATTAAGCTATGGTAGTGGTTTTAAGAAGGTCATGAGAAGACAGCAGCAGGAGCATTGTTGACCTTGTGCTGGAACGCCCTTCGGACTACCGCCGCCTCCAGTTAGATACCTAAACTGGGTGCACGCGATCAATTCCCCTGGTTGTGGGACAGCGGGGAAAACGCGGGAGCGGCACTAAGGTTATCCCGTGTGTAGGTGGCCAGAATAGGATGTCGGCAAATATAAGCAACGGGAAGGCGACTTTTGTTTGGAATCTTCAAAAATTTGAAATCAGGCTTATAGACGAGCCGAGACGTTCGATTGCTCGACGCAAGAGTTCTTTCAGAACGGGTCACGTAGTGCGAAAATTGACGCACTTAAGCCAGGAAATAGTACCGCTTCTACGAAATCATCTTCAGCTACGCAGCATATGGCTGCAACTTCGTTTAACTGGGCTCAAGCTGCTGCCGGCCAACCAAACACCGCTACCAACACTAACAGCAAACCAGCCACTGCACAGACTACCGCTGCTGTTGGCAATGATAACGTAAAGGCTCAACCAAGTGGTCCTACGCGTACAGTTTCAAATACCGCGCCAAAGAGCGCTACGACGAGCAATCTGCCAGCACCGGCAGGATCAAATTTCACCGTCCCGCTTCAGCAACAACAACAGCAGCAGCCAGGGCATTACAGAAGAAAATCATCGGTCAAGCAAAATACACCTGCAAACTATGGACCGGGCGGTGCCAACGGGCGCCAGAGAAACGGGTGGCCATCCAATGGCGCTATTCAATTTTTCCCACAGCACCAGCAACCGGGGCAGTTTGCGGCCCATGGCGCGCCAATTCAATTTGGATCGGTGCCTGCGTCAGTATCTGGGACAGCTACTCATATTCATGCCCATCCTGCGCCTACATCTACGTCTCCGGGCCCTCAAATTGTTGGCACCATGAGCGGCGGCATTCCCCCAGTCGCCCCGGTCCCAGTCAATCTGCACTTCGGCGCGGTACCTGAAGAGGCTTCTGAGCAAGTCAAGAACCAAGTAAGTACAAGGTTCCTTTCCTGTGGCCAATTTGTGGCCGTCCCTGCGGAAATTGCTGGTTCAAAAGTGTGGTGCATGGCATCTGTCAAGCTGGGCGACGACGGTGGTGATCTCACGTGCGCATAGGAGTGAGGCAGTCGGCTTCAGCGCATTGACGGCCATGTGCAGAAGCGACGAAGGCAAGACCGACGACGAATCAAGCCAGGCACTACTATTACTTCTCGGCTGTGGTCGACCAGACGACGTCCACGTCTGCATAGTTCGTGACGTCAAAGGTCGACCAGTCAGGCTGCTCTGTATGTAGCTCGCTGCTAAGGCGTCGTCGTCATTGTTTGCCTTCGGGCAGCGAACGCATAAACGCCAAAACGCCGCGGCTCTTGTCCCTTCTATTGATCGTGCGTGAGACTCCCAGCTCATCGTGCTCACTATGGGAATTTTTTTGCCCTTTCTTCCTTTTTGGTTTTCCTTTCCCTTTCCTCTTCTCTTCATCCTTCTTAGAGAAGTATTTTTCTTCTCTAGACTTTTTATTCTTTTTTTTATTCAGAAATAACACTTTGAGCCAGTTTCTATTTTTTTTTTTCCCTTTAGGATATTCAGTTATCCCGAAGAGAAAAGATTAATCAGTTTCCGCAGGGACCTTGTTGAACCAATAGTCTCTGACATTTCACCTTCTAGCCGTCTAAAAATTCTACGCCTGGGAATCAAGCAGGTCATAATCACATGCCACCTACAGACGCAACAGACGCAATAGCAGCACCATCACAAACTACCTCTGCGAACACTGCTTCGATCGCTGATAACGCATCGGCTGCTGCTGCACCTCCACCATCATCAGCAGTTCGTCCACAGCAAGTACCTCAGTCTCCGCACCGTACATTTCCGCAGACACCTTTCAACTCTGCTTCAGCTCAGCAAACATATGGAAATGGCTTAGTGCCTCAGCCTTACCAGCAGGCGGGCGGACCCCAGCAACAGCAACCACTCCAGCAGCAGAGAGGTGGCGCAAACCAGAACGCCAGAGGTTTTCATCATCAGCAGTCGTCGTTTTCGTCGCCTAATTCTTTCAAGCCTAGCAATGGCCGATCTGGTAGATTTGCCCCCGGTCAGCAATCACCGAATGTGACGCCACAGATGCAACCGGCGCAAGTAGTGGTTCAAATGTCACCACAGCAGTATTACGCACAGCCAATGCCAGTTCAGCAAGCTGGATATGTAAGTATATTTATTGGATAAATTGTACAGTTCGTCCTTTCCTAACAAACGTAGTACCCTGGTAGTGAGATGTATAATGGCCAGTACGTGTACGGCTATCAGCCATTGGTCGCCGGCGCTAACATGCGATATGCACAATTTGGCCCTGCTCCTCAGCAACAGCAGCTTTATACGCCTCAGCAACAGTCAAATCGGACAGGTTCTGTGCAAGATCAGAGTGCTAGAATTGCTTCTGCTGCTTCACCTAAGCCTGCTGCGGCCGCTGCTTTTACCAAATCCACTCCTGTAAAGAGCAAAGCGATCAAGATTGTTGACCCAAATACCAGGACTGAAGTCAGCTTCAAGGAATTTAAGCCTTCGCGTCCGACTGCTGCCACTGCTACCCCCGCTACGACTAGTAATCCTTCTATCGCAGCTTCGCCTGAGCGCGTTAGCATCCCAGCTGCGAGAGTTTCTACTCCAGTCCGGTCTTCGAGCCCAGCAGTTTTGGGCGATCACTCACGTACTATGAGCGGTACTCCTGTTTTATCCGAAGAAGAGAAGCGTGAGCGCGCTGAAAAGGCTCGATTTGAGGTTCATCAAAGAGCTGAAGAAGTAAAGAAAGCTGAAGAGGCCAAGAAAGCTGAAGAGGCCAAGAAAGTTGAAGACGCAAAGAAAGCCGAAGAGGAACAGAAGAAGCGTGAAGAAGAGGAGCGGGTTCAGAAGGAGAAGGAGTTAGCAGCTGAAAAGGAAGAAGCCGAGAGGCTTAAGAAGGAAGCCGAAGAACGTGCTAAATTGGAAGAAGCTGAACAAGCTAAAAAACTTCAAGAGGAAGAGGAACTGCGTCTTAGGAAGGAACAGGAGGCTAAAGAAGCAGAAACCAAAGCGCTCGAATCGCCTGTGCTTCCAGAAGCTACCAGTGAAGCTCAAGATTCAGTGGTTAGCGATGCTAGTTTTAATACCGTGGATGGTGTAAATGAGGTTAAGACTGGCGAGGAAACGCCTGTCAGTACTGGCACACTTGCAACTCCCGAAGCTTCAGTCGCTACTGCTGTTGACAACATTACGTCTGATCTCAATGATCTATCGCTTGATAAGAAAATACCAGAGTTTGCGGTTGCTACGGCGCTCAAAAATGCCAAGCCTATTGACGATTTTTCTAGCATATCCTACCCAGAAGGCTTCCGCAGCCCAAGACTTTCTGGCAAGAGATATGATTTCGAATTTTTGCTGCAATTTGCCGACGTCATGACTGCTAAGCCATTTGAAGATTGGGACAAGCGTATCAAGGCTAGTATGGGAGATTTCGATGAGAAGCGACCTTCTTTCAGTCGTGCTAATTCTGGAGTCCGGAATGGTCCTAGAGGCGGCATGCCTCCTACTGCATTTGATGGCTTCGGACAGCTTGGTACGAATGGTTCTTTGCCTAGTGGTTTAACATCAAAGCAACGATTTGCCAACAGCAACCGGGCGTTGAATAACCCATTGACAAGAACACCTTCATTTGGTAAAATGCCAGGTGGAATGCCGGCCAATAATGGAAATATGCCGTCCAACAACCGTAATCGCGGTGGTCGTAATAGCGGCAAGCGCCGTGACATGGGTGATAGATTTGCAGAGGCCCGTGATGCTGCTGCCAATGCTCCTTCAGAAGCGTCGACACCGGTGGAAGAGAAGGTTGAACCACTTGCAGTCTCGCAGAACCGCTGGAAGCCTCGACCTAAGGAACCTGCTAGTGAAGAGTTAGCTCCTGACGGGACAGTCATCTTGCCACCTGATGTTGTCCAACGCAAGGTCAATGGTCTGCTAAACAAGATGACATTAGAAAAGTTTGACCGCATATCCGAGCAGATTCTTGAAATCGTTCATCAGTCTAAGTTTGAGAAGGATGGTCGTACTTTACGACAGGTTATTGCCTTGACATTTGAGAAGGCTACCGATGAAGCACATTGGTCAAATATGTATGCCCGTTTCTGCCGGAAGGTTCAAGATTCGCTTGGGGACGAGATTCAAGAAGAAGGCGTTGTCGATAAGCAAGGTGAGCCTGTTAAGGGTGGTGCTTTATTCAGAAAGTATTTGTTATCACGATGTCAGGAACAGTTCTTTAAAGGTTGGCAGGTTAAGAATGAGGAAGGAGAAGAAGCCGAGGTTCTCACAGATGAGTACTACAAGGCGGCAGCAATCAAACGTCGGGGTCTTGGTCTGGTACGATTTGTTGGAGAGCTTTACATTCTTAATATGCTTACTGACAAGATCATGCATCAGTGTGTTCAGCAGTTGCTGCGTTCTGTGAACAAGCCCTCAGAAGAAGATGTTGAATCATTGTGTGGATTGTTGAAGACTATTGGTGCTAAGCTGGATTCGAATGTTCACCGTGAGCACGTTGACGCCTACTTCAGTCGTATGAACGAATTTAAGACCAACGAGAGCTTGCCAAGCAGAATCAGATTTATGGTTATGGATGTTCTGGATTTGAGAGCTCGGAAATGGCAAGACAAGAAGAATGCTAATAAGGGACCTAAGACTATTCAGGAAATTCATGAAGAAGCCATGCGTGAACAAGCTGCCAAGGAACTTGCCAAGAGTCGATCTCAGGGTATGCGCATGAGACAATTCAACTAAATATAGAATTTCCAAAAGTTTTTTTTTTCTTTTCTGCTTCTTTTACTCGGTGTTTTACATTTTTGTCATACCCACTTCTGGAACTTTTTTTTTGTCCGGTCAAGTCTTTATTCGACCGTATTGGTTGGGTGTCAAATATGACATTTCTAATCTCTTCAATTTGCACAAGAATGGCTGGGAAATGCATAGGTTGTGATAATAAGAGTTTGCGTCATTAGATTGTAAATGTCTCTCAAAAGCTTTTTGTAACTTTCTTTTTTTTTTGTTGTTTGCTGATCGATTCTGTTATTTTTCATACTGGTTTTATGTCTAGCTTATTTGAAATAATGAGAATAATTACAAATTATAATGCAAGATTGTATAGATTCGAACAATGTTTTGAGGCGTAATGAAATGTATATAATTACATCATTTCTCTTATAAATATAATAAAAGGAAAGAAAAACGCTAGTAACTACTCCTCGCTCTCAATATGATCTATAAGTTTCGACTTTCGATTCGCTGCCATCCGCCGAAATGCATCACGCATAGAATGTTTGTTTGATCTCTTGCTCGAGACCAGAACCGACAATGCATTAGTACCATTGATTGTATTCAGCATCTCGACCATGGATGTAGACACCTCTTGGTTAGCATTATTTGAAATTGAACTTTGATCCGAATGAATTGACTTTGAGTTCACCAGTGAATCTGAAGAACCAAGCTTAAATATTGAGCTGAATCGTACTCGAAAAGACGAGCTCTTATCACTCCCATTGTCGTCAGTATTACTTTTTTTATCTGCTGGCGTAGCGTCGCGCTTCTGTTTATGAGATGATGCCGATCCTGTTTCAGGTGACGATTTAGAATTGTCAGATATCATAGGTGACGAGGTCGAGCCACCACCATCTAGAATCTGACGACGAATTTGATCGACTTGTCTAGACTTTGGCGGTCTAACCTCAAAAGAGGTTAGAATCAAAGCTTGCATTGAATCCTGAGAACATTGTCGTCGCCCTGTATCAAGTTTCATACCTTCGATCGACTTATCTTGGGTAGGGAGAGAAATCACCCGACGATGATAGGTCGGTAAGAGAGTGGAAGAGCCACTTTCAAGCCTTGTGCGTAGTTTATAGTAATGCTCTTTGATGAGTGGTCTGCTAACTTGAGATGATGACGTATTAACCTCGATACTACTAGATGAAGTAGCAACAGCAGGAATGGTCGTAGTCCGAAGTCGCAAACCCGATTTATCGACCTGCGATTGCTCACTCATCAGCTTGAGATCAGCAGAGTATTGTTGAGTTTTTCCAATAGTTATGCTCTTTTGAATTTCTTGCTTAGGTATTGGATCAGTTTCATGAGTGGTTAAATTTGCTTCAACTGTTTGTCCATGTTTCCATAAGCCGTCTGATACATGACTCACTGTTTCCCAATCGTGAAATATTGAAGGCGGACATAGTGGTCTCAACAAAGATATAATAATTTCTATCGGTGACAGTACAAAAAGAGTCAAGAAATTGTGAAGCAGGAGAAACGTCCTGGTGCAGCATACAATGAATATCAACCAAAGCGACATGGCTCGCCGTTTCATTCCCAGCATAGAAAAACAAGAGTAAAGCAAATAGAGTAAAGGGTATATAAAATATCACAATAACTGAATAGTGAAATAGTGATATTGGTTTATTGTTTTTTGTTCAGAATCGTTATGGAAGCCATCAGACCCAGCGCTGACATGGAAATGTTGACAATTCCAACCCTATACCACCACTGCTGTGAACCTTGATCCCTTTTTTGCGCAGAGCCTTTAAGGGTATGTACAGGGATCCCAAATAAGTCTTAATTGCTCCCACATAACCCATTTTCAAGTTCTTCGTCAAATAGTCCTCAACTTTTCACTCGATTTAAGCAGTCTATATTGTTACATCTATGGGTAGGTTTTTTAGTTCAGATCATTCATTTAGACAGAAGTAGCTGCTTGGTGCGTTATTGGGAGGGAGCTTGCAATCTTTCGTCGTACTGGGTGGGACGTATTTGCACAGTTGTCAGGATGCTAATCGGCCATTATAGGTTATCGGAAATCGTTTAATAATCAGGTAAGCATTTAGTAAAATTTTCTTTTGTTGTGCTCAAATTATACAAGGATTCAGTTGTTTACATGGACTTAGACGAAGCGTCCTGCCGATGAAGAATGGGGTCACGACGAGTATAAGTATAACGGGAATGATTCGAAAGAAACTGGAAAGAAAAATAAAGCAAAAAAGACACCATTGGCAGGAAATAGTTTAGCAGCAAGAATAGGGAAAGTCATTCCTAAACCACCTACTGGTCCGAGCGCAATAACATCAAAAAATGTCAATAGGAATAAGAACAACCCGCCGGGAATGATGGCGCCGGTTGTGTTTGCCCGAAAACAAAGTACACCTACTGCTGTAAATACACCTGCTGTTACAACATCCAATGCTGCAAATACCAACCCAGGGATACAGGAGAAAGGCCTTCAGTCGAATTCTTTGTTTAAGGCGCTGCGACTTGGTGGCAAGCCCGTGACTACTCCTAAGCCGAAGAAAATAGCTAGCAATGATGAAAAAGCTCGAATGGAGATATCGATTAAGAATATGGATGGGCCGACTTTTGTTATGATCCGCAACCTGGCTCCAGGCACCACAGCGGCTGATGTTGAGATATTTCTTGGTCAGATTGTCGATCGATCTCTTGTGAGGCGATGTGTTGCATACTTTGAGAACGGAAACATATCTCAGGGTGGTAATATTGATAGCAATATTACTGCGGAAGTTCTCTTTGAGAACAAGGAGGCTGCAAATACGTTTGTGACGAAGATAGATGGTGCAGTCGCTGACGGCCGTCAGATCACAGCGATGGTTGTCACCGGGAATCAAACACGGGTTCTTGATCAAGCTATTCAACGAGAACGCAATATGGCACCGGTTTACTATCAGGATGGAAAGTTTGGAGTAGAGTATGTTTTGCAGTTTGGTAAGATATGAGAGAATTTGCTAACTCTTTTTACTTAGGGCACCTCGATTATACAGCGACGCACTGATTCAACGTGGACGGGGATTTGGTGGTAATAGCAGTTAGTACCATGATGAAATTAATTTTAGATTATGATCCTACTTAGTAGTGAGCAATTGCTCATGTTCTTGTTTTATTTTTTGACGATCGGGGGAAGGTTTGTTTTCCAATAGCGCTAAAACCACCCGCGTGGTTAATGATACACGCTGAGAACGAACTGATGCACGCCTCTTACAGTGCTTTGACTTTGTATTTTATCTACTGTAATACTAGAAATTAATACTTGATTAATTTTACGTTATCAATATTTTTATGTAGTTTAGTTATTTGAAATTGAAAGCTGCCGCCGCCACATTTGTCGGGAGGTTTGTGGGTTTTGTATCAGAATTCATGCCACGTACATAAGGCCACGTCGATCAAATGCTTCATCGCCAGTCCATCCATAAGTTATTCAACATCAATTGATCCGAACTTTTGATTAAGTGATAATTGGTCATCTCTGATAACTTGGAATCGACTACGTTGCATTGACTTATCTTTTCAGAAAGATTATTATAAAAAAGTGCATTAAAATTATTGAATCAGATTCATTGAGCTTCTGAGTCAGGGGTGGGTACTATTAGCAACTTTGGTATGTTGTCAAGATTTTAATGCATTTTAGATCTAGTTTAACGACGCAGTGAGGACACACACACACACACACATATATATATATATATATATATATATATATATATTTATAATCTATAAAAAATGCTGTTAATACGAGGAATATTATTTGCCTGCTTCTTGGC